>PVJC01051719.1:0-11370 GCA_004026665.1 Murina feae
CCCGAGTGCACAAATTTTTGTGCACCGGGCCCCTAGTGTATAAATATAATAAAATATTAATTATACATACTGAGTGCTTATCATGTGCTGGGCACTAATCCCTGTATTTTATACATAGTATTTATTAAAACTTTAAAAGAACTTTGCTACGATTATACTTTCATCATAGATGAGGAAACGGAGGAAGAGCAAGGTTGGAATTGGAACAGAGGCAGCCTGACTCCAGAGTCCTCATTCGTAGCTGCTGAGTATGCTAACACTATTCAATCCTAATACAATACCAAGTATTTCATAATTCCGTTCTTTACATTAACAGATTTTAATGATTCCATGTAAAAGAGGGAACTGTAAAATCTGCAACTTGATGGGTATGATTTGCAGTTTGATCCGATCCTAGGGAAGGATGTCAAATGCTTTTAGCACGATTCAGAATAAAAAGGACCTTGACAATGTTCAGCAACAGTGCCTTGACTAGAGGTTCCCACATACTAGGTCCAAGAACCAGAGTCAGTTATTGATGGAGTTTTTCTTACCTGCACCCAAATACAAAGAATCTATAATAATAAAAGTATTAATATGCTAATTAGACGAGACATCCTTCCAAACAAAGCCCGGAAGCCCGGGTCTTGGGTGCCTGCCCACAGCCAGAGGGAAGCCAGTGCTGGCAGCCGGGGGGGGGGGGGGGGGGGGGGGGGGGGGGGGGAGGCCTAGTCTTGCATGAATTTTGTACATTAGGCCTCTAGTAAAGATATAATACTGTATGTTTTCATAAAATAAGCAATTTTAATTCAGTTTGAAATTCTCTTTGTTACTTTTTTTAAAAATTCAGTGTACTTTCCTTTAAGAAGCAAGAGTAATAGTAAATGGTACAGTTTTAATTATTCTTACCTACAAATTTAAAAATTACAAAGTGAACAACTCTATACAAATATATAGATTAAGTTAGTCATACCTTAATTTTTCTGGTTTTGGGAATTCAAACATCTGGAAATGTATAATTTAGGAGAGACTCGTGCTAGGACCTAATGAAGAGACTGCAGTGCTGAAAGAATTTGAGACAAATTTGGGAGAGATCATGGAAAAAAATGAGAAGGATTTGAGTGTAGATTTGTGTATAATGAAAGACAATTAAGTTGAGCATTCCTTTGCTTTTGGCTATTTGGTAGGAAGTAGAGTCAGTATAAGGTTTATGGAATTTTTTAAATAAACATTGATGTGGTAGCTAACCTCCAAAGATGGCCCCCAATTAACCATGTCTTCCAGTATTCAGGGCCTGTGGAACTTACTTCACTGAATCTGGGCTAGGGCCTAATGACCTGCTCTAACCAATAAATGCAGTAAAAATAGCACTATGCCTGTGTCAGGCCTAAACTTTGAGAGTTTGCCTGGCAACTAACAGTTCAATGCTCTGGGAAGTCCAACTAAACTAAGATCACCTGGTGTGAGGAAACCCAAGCTAACTAACCACATGAAGTGGTCACATGAAAGACAACTGAGTAATCCAGGAGACCCTGAAAACAGAGACTCCAGATTTATGACCCAAGTTGTGCTATTCATTTCAGCAGCCCCTAGGCATTTGAAACACCCCAGATAACACCATGTGGAGCAGAAACAAGCACTGCCCACACAGCGCTAATGAAAAAATAATAAAATGGTTGCTCCTTTGAGCTAATAACTTTTGGGGTAGTTTCTCAGCAATAGATAACCATAGCAGTTGAATTTCATGAAAAGAATTATTGAAAAGTATATAGAGAGATACTAAGAGGCCCGGTGCACAAAATTCGTGCACTAGGGGGTGGAGGGTCCCTCAGTCCGGCCTGTACCCTCTTTCAGTCTGGGACCACTCACTCCTTACTGCCCACCTGCTCATTGCTCCTTACTGCTCAGCTCACTGCTCCTTAGCACTGCTGCAGAGACGGGAGAGGCTCCCGCCACCGCCGCCACGCTCACCAGCCTTGAGCCCGACTTTTGGCTGAGCAGTGCTCCCCCTGTGGGAGTGCT
Source organism: Murina feae (assembly GCA_004026665.1). Classification (NCBI taxonomy): domain Eukaryota; kingdom Metazoa; phylum Chordata; class Mammalia; order Chiroptera; family Vespertilionidae; genus Murina; species Murina feae. The sequence goes on from PVJC01051719.1 coordinate 2,002, forward strand.
CTGACCATCAGGGTGCAGCTCCTGCATTGAGCATCTGCCCCCTGGTGGTCAGTATGCATTATAGCAACCGGTCATTCTGATCATTCCGCTGTAACAGTTGCCTAGGCTTTTATTATATAGACTAGAGGCCCAGTGCACAAAACTCATGCATGGGTAGGGTCCCTAGGCCTGTCTGGCAATCAGAGCTAATCAGGTTCCCTGCCTCCCTGCCTCCCCACCTCCCTGCCTTCCCACTTCCTCCTTCCCTCAGTGCCCCACCACCACTGCTGATCACCTGCCATGTTCCACGCCACCCCCTGGTGGTCAGTACACATCATAGCGAGAGAGCAAACTCCCAGTCTCGCGGTTAAACTCCCAAGGGAATTCTTTGCATATTAGCCTTTTATATAGAGAGATATATTTGGAGTACCTGTTATACTTTTTAATTCTAACCACTACAGCCCTGACCGGTTTGGCTCAGTGGATAGAGTGTCAGCCTGCAGACTGAAGGATCTCAGGTTCGATTGGGGTCAAGGGCATGTACCTTGGTTGTGCGCACATCCCCAGTAGGGGATGTGCAGGAGGCAGCTGATCGATGTTTCTCTCTCATCGGTGTTTCTAACTCTCTATCCCTCTCTCTTCCTCTCTGTAAAAAATCAATAAAATATATATTTTTTTAAAAAGTACTAACCACTATAGAAAAAAGCTGTCCACAATGGAGCATCATAAAGGAATGACAAATTAACTCATAGTTACTGTCTTCACTTCAACAAAAGAAATGTTAATCTTATACAAATTAGGAATGCTTCCAGATTTTCAAATTATTATAGTTATCATATTCCCATATAAACATTTTACCTGTATTTTTATATTTTTTCAATTTAATGCATGCATACTCATGTCTATTCTGTTTAAAAAACACCAAAAATTCTGGTACATACTATAACTTGCATATTAATTATAATTTAGTGCCATAAATTGCCTATAATTTCAAAAATGCATACCACAGATGTGTTAAGAATGTAATATGGCTAATTTTCTATAGAAACTTTAGTTAATATTTCCAAGAAAGTAAGATACTTGTTATATATTATATAGCATTCCAAAAAGGCATTAAATTTTTTAAAATGTAGGATAATTTTACTTGATTCTAAACAACTTTAGTAAACATAAAGTTGTGAAATTTTAGGTTCATTTCTGGTTTAAGATGTTGGTTTTATATGATTAATATTTACCACAATGTAAGGTATACTTATTTTTCTTTATTGGAGGCAGCCAATCAAAATAAATGTTTCTTTACATAGGAGTACCTCTTTACATAGGAGTACCTCTTTCACATTCAAGCTTGAGAGTCAGTGTATTATGACATTTTTAGATTTGCTACAGCCTTGGTGCCATTCAGGGAGAGTTGGGATTGTGGGCATCTATCAATATTATAGCAAGGAAAAGTGTAGGGCAAGCTGTGAACAGAGAGTACCCTTAAGGACTTCTCCTGACAGCCTGGAATATCAGATTTCTGTAAAACAACTACTTCCCTGCTCTATGCCATTACCATCTTGGGGACCCTATTGTTACCATACTAACATAACTAAGCATGCAAATGGCTAATATTAAAATTTATTCCAAGAGTGTGGACTATTATGTTTGTGACCCCCCTCCCTGAGATGATGGATGTATGACCACAGGAAGAGAGAAGCATAGATCAAGGACATGATAACAGATACACATAGTGGGTCACATACTCTCTCTTTTTTTGCAACAGCCTCCTATCCAAGTTTTCCTCTCCTACCTGCACCACTCCACTGGCTAAATGTGCTTTCTGACCTGTTGCTTTTTAGATTCTTACATCTTCCTCTTTAGGGCCCTTAAAACGGGTGAATTGCCTTTTTTGGCAGTGGCTGTTCACCCATTATCTACTTCTCTTTTTTTTTTTTTTTTAAATTCATTACAACTTGTATCACCCACCTATTTCAGTCCCAGCTTTAGGACTTCCACATCAAACACCTGGAAACAGAAAAATGTCTGTTTCTGACATTTCACCATTTCCCCACCCTTTCATCACTCAAACACCTCCTAAAAGATAATATCTTCCCTAAAATCTCTGTAAGTGGAAATGGCATTGATATTTTTACTCAAGGGGTTCGCTGCTTGGGGTACTCTATTCAAGAATGAGTACCCCCCCAAAAAAAAGAATCAGATGTGGGTCCAGCTGGCATGTCTCAGTGGTTGAGTATCGACCTATGAACCAGGAGAGGAGGTCACGGTTCAGTTCTCAGTCAGGGCACATGCTTGGGTTGCGGGCTCAGTCTCCAGTGTGCCGGAGGCAGTGGATCGATAATTCTCTCTCGTCATTGATGTTTCATCTCTCTCTCCCTCTCCCCATTCCCTTCCTCTTTCAAATCAATAAAAATATTTTTTTTAAAAAATAATGAGACATAGCTATAGCAAAATAGCTTTATTTATTTGCAGCAAGTAAAGGAGACAAGATTCATAGCCAAGCTCTGCCTCCCCAAAAGGAGGCTTAGCCATTGCTTATATATACTACTTGGCTAATTCCATTTGGATTTCAGTTAGCTATTCTCATTGGGTTGGGTTCCTGTCTAGCTCATACTGGTTACAGTTGGTCTACAAAATATTGTGCTGCATTTTAACATTTTGCAAGAATAGCATTTAGTAAGAATGGCCCAGACCTTGAGATCCTTGTCCTATCTAGCAGTTATCCATGAGATTTTTTTACTCCTCATTCTTGAGGGAATAGGGGTAAGAGTCAGACTTCTGTAACTGCTTCCTGCAGAACATGGAGAGAATACATCTTTCAGTTAGAGGAGTGAAATTCTCTGGCTGCCTGACTTATGAAAGTCTTGGGGTCCACTGACCAGTTTGACTCTGGATAGAGTGTCAGCCTGCGGACTGAAGAGTCCCAGGTTTGATTCTGGTCAAGGGCATGTACCTTGGTTGCGGGCACATCCTTAGTAGGGAGTGTGCAGAAGGCAGCTGATCGATGTTTCTCTCTCATCGATGTTTCTAACTATCCCTCTCCCTTCCTCTTTGTAAAAAGTCAATAAAATTTTTTTTAAAGTAAGTCTTGGGGTCCCAAAGGTTCTAGGATTCCTGAGAACAGCAGTGTATGAAGAGAGCACTACTCTAACGGGAGGCATCCTATATAATAAAACCCTAATATGCAAATTGACCGGACGGTAGAACCACCAATCGCTATGACGTGCACTGACCATCAGGGGCAGACACTCAATGTAGGAGCTGCTCCCTTGTGGTCAGTACACTCCCATACGGGGAGCGCTGCTCAGCCAGAAGCTGAGCTCACTGCTGGCAAGCGCAGGCAGTGGTAGCGGGAGCCTCTCCCACCTCCACTGCAGTGGGGGCAGTAAGGAACAAGGGGTCCCGGACTGTGAGAGCCTCAAACTGCAAGAGGGATGTCTGACTGCCATGAGGATTGGGCCTAAGTCGGCAGGTGGACATCTCTCGAGTGGTTCCGGACTGCGAGAGGATGCAGGTCGGGCTGAGAAACCCTCTTCCCCCCCACCAGCCCAGTGCCCGAATCCGTGCACCAGGCCTCTAGTATGCCATAAGAGGTGACACAGAAGCAGGGAGGAAATCAAGGAAATGGAGACCCTGCCACTCATAAACTCATAAAGTGGACTAGAGTGACAGCCTCCCAAAGGACAAAGATGCCAGCAAGTAAGAGGAGGGGGAAGGTGCTGTAATATTTGAATCTTTGCATATGAGCTAGGCCACCAAGCTATGGTTTTTACTCAGGAATCACGTATTGAGCTGCTAATTCTATCCAAGGACTTTATAGGATGCAGAAAGGGTGAGCCCAGTGGATGAAGCACAGCAATCCCAAAGAGATGCCAGATATGACACTTCTGCACAATGCCTAGTCAGTGTCCCATGTTTTCTCAAGCACAGTGATGTTTGTCATGTGGCCCAGTGAAGAGCACACCTCGTAAGGCACCTGGGCTTGAGGAGGAAGGACAGCTCAGGAGGAAGTCCTGACACACCCTCTACATTCACTCTCTTGAGACAGTGCCCCACAGAAAAGCCCTCCCACCCCCATGATGGCAGGATGTACTCCTGTGGAAAACAAACTGTGTGTGTGTGTACACCCATGCACACACCCACAGGAGGAAGGTAAGGCCAAACATGTGAGGCCACACTGTTCAGGCCCACACAGCACAAGGCCCTCTATGATCAGACATCCTGTTTGACATCATCCTCTAGTTGCCATCTACATAGCTTCAATTCAGAGACTAAAGCCCTTCTGAAAATGAGGATAAAGGGAGAAAACACCACTTACTCACAACCTCTTTGTCCTACAAATCCACTACCCAGTAGGTGCTGGGATGAGCCTTGATGAGCAGATCACCTGGAGTCTACATAAAGTTTGCATCTTTCACAGACTATGGCTCCTTCACTCCTTGTTCCCAGTTTGGAAATAATAGGAGCTCAAGACTGAAAGTGGCAACAGGAAATAGCTTCAGACACAGATTGTAATGAAACGAGAAAAAGTGAGGAGAGTGAGCGATGCCATGAGGGACTGCTCACATGAGGCACTGCCTGGCCTTACCGCTTCTCTCTGGGCACAGGACTAGCAGAATCAACTCCTACCATTACAGGTCCTGGCTCCTCTCAGCCCTCTGGCTTCTGAATTCCTAGAGAAGATGGAATTGACCCAAGGCTTGCCCTCCATGCCCAAGACAGGTGAGACTGTAAGAGGCAGAGGACAGGCCCAGGCTATCTCACTTAACAGCTGGCTCACATGCAACATTTCAGATCCAATCTGCTAAAAATAAGGTTCTAGGTGGTGTGGTCTCTCTGCACCTGTCCCCTTCCAGCTCACAACTTAGCAGTGCAGTATTCTGTTCCTAAATTTAAAACAATGGGCTGCTCCACCTTGCTGCTTTCACAAAAGGGCCAAGTGCCCAGGGTCATCCCATTCCACTGCCGGTTAGCAGATCCCCAATACCATAGGGGCCTGTGCCCAGACTGAGGGGGCTACTCCCCAAGGAGAGGACACAACTTAGAAGCACCTTGTCCTACCTGTGGATGTAAAAAACAAGCTCTCTCACCTCAATCTGACCCCCCTCCCAACTATCCCACAACTTTGGAGGAGAGGGAACTTGTCCTACCTAACAATCCTTCATACCCTTTTTGTTTTCAGACAGTATCTCTGCTAGTTGAATTTACACATTTGTTCCTGTTTCTGTTCTCGTCATTGCTGCTTCTACATGCCCAAGGACTTTAAAAGCAAAAATTAAATTTTTCTTTTCATTGTAAAAATAGTACATGCTTATTTTTAAAATTTTAGGAAATAAAGTAAGACAGAGACCAAAATCACCCATATTCCCACCACTCACTATTGAAAATGTCTGTTTTTCTTTAATTTTTCCCCCTGCAAAGAATTGTTTTACATGCTGTGTATACAGTTCTTATATACTGTTTTTCAGTTTACATAATCATATAATCATTTTCTTAAACATAAATTTTAATACCTGCATAATATTTTGTCCCAGTTGTTTACCATAGCTTATTTAACCATTACTCTGTTCATCCTATAAATAGTGCTACTATAAACATCTTTATTCATGAGGTTATTGTGTTTTTTTTGCTTTGTGTTCCTTTTTTGAAACCTTGGCCGAGGATGTTTTTCCATTGATTTTTAGAGAGTGTAGAAAAGAGAAGGAAAGACAGAGAAATATCAATGTGAACACATCAATTGGTTGCCTCCTGCATGAGCCCTGACCAGGGCCTGGCCAGGGAGAAGACTACAACTGAGATAGGTGACCTTGACTGGAATTGAACCTGCGACTCTTTGGTCTGCAGTCTGACACTATCCTCTGAGCCAAACTTGCTAGGGCACGTTTTTTTCTTTTTCTTTCTTTTTTTTTTTTCTTTTTTTCTTTTTTTTTTGTTTTGTTTGTTTTTTAAATATTTTTTATTGATTTTTTACAGAGAGGAATAGAGAGTTAGAAACATTGATCAGCTGCCTCTTGCACACTCCCAACTGGGGATATGCCCACAACCAGGGTACATGCCCTTGACCGGAATCAAACCTGCGACCCTTGAGTCCGCAGGCCGAAGCTTTATCCACTGAGCCAAACCGGTTAGGGCATTTTTCTTAAAAAATAAAAATTTATATATATATATATATATATATATATATATATATATATATATCCTATCTAATAAAATAGTAATATGCAAATTAGGCATCACTCCGTGACAAAGATGGCCATCCCCATGGACACAAGATGGCAGTGCCAATAGCCACAAGATGGCCGCCCCATGGACACAGATATCGGTGTCCATAGCCACATCCTATCTAATAAAAGAGTAATATGCAAATTAGGCATCATTCCATGACAAAGATGGTTGTCCCCATGGCCACAAGATGGAGGTGCCCAGTCCAGCTCTGCCCCGCCACTGAAGTGGTCAGGCCTGTTAGCTAGGCAGGTGGTGGAGGAGGCGGGGGGCCTGAGGGGTGGAACAGGCCATCACAGGGGGCTGGGGGTCCCCTGCCTAGGCCAGAGGCCCTCACCAGAGGCCTCAGGCATGGGCAAGGGTAGAGCCAGTGATCAGAGAGGGCAGAGACAGAGCTGTGATCAGAGGGATATGAGGATGCCCTACCCAGGCATAAGGCCTGGGCCAGAGGCCTCAGGCCTGGGCAGGGGCAGATCTGGCGATCTCCGGGCCTGGGTTCCGCAGAGCCAGCAATAGGAGGGGCAGGGGTGGAGCCTGCGATCACAGGGGTCTGGGCACCAGTGGAGCCAACAAAGCAGGGGTCTGGGGGTCCCCTGCCCAGGACTGCAGCCTTGGCCCGAGGCTGCCAGTGTGGCAAGGGCAGAGCCAGCAATAGCAGGAGGCAGGATCAGAGCCGGTGATCATGGAGGCTTGGGCTCTGTGAAGCTGGTGATCGGAGGGGTTTGGGGGTCCCCCTGCCCAGGCCTGCAGCCTTGGCCAGAGGTTATAGGCCTGGGCAGGGGTGGAGCTGGAATTGGAGGGGCAGGGGTGGAGCCAGTCATTGGAGTGAACTATACAGAAAACACCTTTTCTGACCGTTCATTAGCTAAGCTCCCTGTATGCCACTGGTAATATTCTTAGTAACTTGGGTAATAAGAATCTTTAAAGGTGATCTAGGGTTTTTTTCACCACACTCCTGGAGAAAAAAAATGAAGGTCCACTGCTGGAGGGCTAAGAAATTTCATATCCTGCCCTAGCTGGTTTGGCTCAGTGCATAATGCCTCAGCCTGCTGACCGCAGGGTGTGGGTTCAATTCTGACCAAGGGCATGTACCTAGGTTGCAGGCTCCTCCCTGGTCAGGGCCCAGGTCAGCGCATATGCAGAAGGCAACCAATCAAAGTGTGCCTCTCACTTTGATGTTTCTCTCTGTTTTTCCCTTCTCTTCCACATTCTCTAAAATTCAATGGAAACATATCCTCAGGTGAGGATAAAAAAGAAAGAAAGAAAGAAATGTCATATCCTATGAAAGACACATCTTGAAAATGCCTAAAGAAAGTTGAAATTTTTTCATGGTGAAGGGTCTGGAGTCAGTGTTGATGAAAACACCTTGGTGGCTACGGTGACTGGCAGTGGCTGCAGCAGCGGGGTGATGGAGCTGGTGGCTTCCCCTGATTAGCCTGATTGCCTCCCACAAATGGAGGCCAGACTGTGGCTTAGGCCCGCTCCCCAAGGGGATCAGGGAGCGGGCCTAAGCTGTCAGTAGGACACCCCTAATATATGAGAGGGGTCAGGTTGGGCTGAAGACCACCCTTCCCCCAGTGCACGAATTTTGTGCACCAGGCCCCTAGTGTGTGTGTGTGTGTGTGTGTGTGTGTGTGTGTATGAAATTGATTTCAGAGAAGAAGGGAGAGGGAGAGAGAAATAGAAACATCAATGATAAGAATAATTGATCAGCTGCTTCCTGCATTCCCCCTACTGGGGATCAAGCCCACCACCCCGGCATGTGCTCTGACTGAGAATCGAACCGTAACCTCCTGGATCATAGTAGATGCTCAACCCCTGGGCCACACCAGCTGGTCTGTTAGTTTTCTTTTAAAATAAGTTCCTAAGCTGTTGTAATCAGTTATTATTACATATTATTTTTTGGAATAATTTTTTAAGAATCTCCTTATTCCCCTCCATTCCACTGGCATTTAAACTGAAAAATATTTTAAATTTATAACTTAATTTGTAAAGAAAATCTTTATGATATTCAATTTTCCCAAACATTACTAACTTTTATTCAAAATTTAAAAATATATATGACAATGTCTTGTAGATTTTTATACCTGGGCCACACATATTTCTCACTGTGATTATTTCTGAGTATCCTAAAACCATGGTTGCTGTCCTGTAAAGCAAGTTTATTTTGATTATTTGATGATTATTGATAGAAGTATTGTTGATTATGATATAGTTCTCTTCTTTTACCCAGCCATTTTACTGAACTGCTATTTGTGCTTCTATGATTGACTTATTTCATTTAGCATAATACCTTCTGGGCCCATCCATGTTGCCACAGATTGTAAGATTTCATTCTTTTTTATGGCTGAGATATACACACACACACACACACACACACACACACACACACACACACGAGACCCGGTGCATGAATTCGTGCAGTAGGGGGTCCCTTAGCCTGGCCTGCAGGATCAGGCCAAAACCTGAAGGGTCCTGAATTGCGAGAGGGTGCAGGACAGGCCAAGGGACCCCACCGGTGCATGATCAGGGCCAGGGAGGGACTCAGGAGGGCTCCAGGGCATGTCTGGCCCATCCCAATCAGCCAGACCCCAGCAGCAAGCCAACCTAGTAGTCAGAGTGTCTGCCCCCTAGTGGTCAGTGCACGTCATGGTGAGCGGTTGAATGGCCTTAGTATATCATTAGCATATTATGCTTTGATTGATTGAATGGCTGATTGGGCACTTAGCATATTAGGCTTTTATTATATAGGATATATATATACACACACACACATATGTGTATATATGTACATATATATGTATATACATATATACATACACACACACAAATATATACTAGAGGCCTGGTGCACAAAAATTCATGCACATGGGGAAGGGGTCCCCATATATATATATATGTATATACATATATATATACACACACACAAATATATACTAGAGGCCTGGTGCACAAAATTCATGTACATGGGGAGGGGGTCCCCTCAGCCCAGCCTGCACCCTCTCCAATATGGGAACTGTTGGGGGACATCCCTCTCACAATCCTGGACTGCTGGCTCCTAATCACTCACCTGCCTGCCTCCCTGGTCGCTCCTAACTGCCCCCACATTGGCCTGATCACCCCTCACTGCCTCTGTATGTCGACCTGATTGCCCCCAACTGCCCCCCCTTG
>PVJC01051720.1:0-10738 GCA_004026665.1 Murina feae
AAAAAAAAACTCTTATAAAATTTTCTGAAGGTTTGGATGTTCTTGCATTGACATTGTCCTTTCAGTTTCTGAACCCCATCCCTTCTTTTCCTGCCACAGCACTTGGGCACATGAACACATTTTCTTCCTTTTTTACCTGCAAATATTTTAACTTTTAGTCACAGCTGAAGTCACCTTTTTAGAGAAGTCTTCCTGACCACTCTATATAAAAATAATTTTTCCTTGTAATTCCCAAGGAAGGGAGAGGGAGAGAGAGACAGAAGCATCCATGATGAGAGAGAATCATTGATGGGCTGCCTCCTGCACGCCCCCCACTGGGGATGGAGCCCACAACGCCGGGCATGTGCCCTGACTGGGAATCAAGCCGTGACCTCCTGGCTCATAGGTCAACACTCAACCACTGAACCACACCGGCTCACCCCATGTGTGTTTCCTTCACAATATTTATCACAGTTTAAAGTTATTTTATTAATATCTTTGGTGACTTCTTTTTGTCAGTGTTTCTTTTAAGGAAAGGGCAATATCTATCTCATTCATCACTCTGTCCACAACATGAAACACAGTGTCAGACCCAAGCAGAATGAATGAATAAAGCGTTCCCACATGAGAAATGGATTTTAAGGTGGAACTGGCCATGTCACTATTCAAAGTAAAAACACTGAGTTACTGCCTGGCTGGGTATGGCTCAGTAGTTGAGCTTCCTGGGCCTTCTTGCCAACTAACATGTTTAAATGTCAGTAAACCCTATGACATCTTTGGGACTTGATTTCCTTATTGGAAAACTGAGGAAGTGAGTCAAGATTATCTTATAAGTTGCTGTAATCAGTGTTAACTAACTATGTGGAGGTTATGGATTCATTTCCAAATATGAGAAATACTACTGCCTAGAAATTTGCACATGTATATAAAGAGACATGTTTTTAAACATTTATTTCTTGATTTTAGAGAAATAGAAGAAGGGAGGGAGGGAAAAAGGGAGGAAGAAAGGGAAAGAGAGAGAAAGATAGAGAGACTTCGATTTGTTGTTCTACTTATTTATGCATTTATTGCTTGACTCTTGTGTGCCCTGTCCAGCAATGGAACCTGCAGTCTTGGCGAGGATGATGATCTGATCAACTGAGTTACCTGGCCAGAGCTAATGAAACATGTTTTTGTGTAATGTTTTATGGGTTCCTGAATTTTGTAACCCACTTACCTATTACATTTTCAAAACTGTGCTTTAAATAATTTCCTGTATGTCATACAATATGCCAGAGTTTACTTTGTTTTTTTGTGTGTTTTTTTGAAATTCCTAAGGGATTCCCGATTTTGCTTCCTTCCTGTCTCCATAGCTCAAGAGCCCCTAGAGCTGTGAGGAAATTTGAGCAAGCTAGATCATTCATCTCATTTCCTTCCAGTCTATTACCTTCATTTAATCAGTACTTCTCTTTTGTTTGTTTAATAACTCAGTGTTTCTGTTTATTTAAAAAAAATTTTTTTTTATTGATTTATAAATTCCCTCTCAATTTCCAGTCCAGTGTTTTTGTGATGCCTTCCTGGAATTATTATAGAAAAAAAAAAACACGTTTAATTTCTGGGAAAAAATAAGAGGCAATCCAAATAGACTAATTCAAAGGTAAAAGCAATAGAACCATAAGGCTAGAGAGGGCCGGAATCTACCTAACAGTTCCCTCTCGACATCCTGGAATGTGTATTTTTCAATGTGATTAGGGAATAGGAAAGAAAGGGCCAAAATAATTATTCAGTCATTTAGCGAGAGACAAAATGAGCTGGATTATCTTTATTCAAAACATAAGCATGAGTATATATCAAACTTGTCCACAAAAAAATGTTTTAATAATAATAAAGGCAGAAACTGAAAATCTGTCAAAATCTAGTCTTTTATCTGTGATTCAAGCAAAAAGAAAACATGGTGTGTTTTCTTACAAATACTAAGATAACAAAGCATCATGAACATTTGATTATCTTTCACAATGTGGCCTCAAGGATAAATTAAGTAACTAACATCCATAATCTCCAGCCCTCATGTTAGGCAATCAATCCACTTATATTCAGAGAATATCAGATTATTAGTAGAGGAAAGGTCAAATATTGCATTTGTCACTAATTCATGGACTCAGACAAGTCAGCTTCTTTAGTTCTGTTTTTTTTCATATCTTCAAAGTAAGAAAACGTTGATCTTGAGCAGGGTTTTTCAAACTTTTTCTTTTTATTATTGAATAGCTTAAGTATCTTATTTGTTTGTAACTAAGCTTGTTAACACTATGTAATGAAAATGTACAAAGAATAATGTTGCCAATTTGGGTTAGATTTAAGTCAGACATTCATTAATAAGGAATCTTCCAATATGAATATTCCAGAAGTTTTTCTTAGCTATTTGATCAGAACTGTTTCTGAATTATTACCTTACTTTGGAAGGTATTGGCATACATTTTAATTACACTCAGAATTTTTCAAAATATGTAAGTCCTAATTAAAAAAAAACTATTCTATGTCAAACTAAAACAATTTTAAAATGTTGTTCTTGAGCATTTTTCAAACTTTTAAAAAATTATTTTGACTTTCAAATTTTATTTTTTTATTACCACCCATAGTGAGACATACATTTTATACTTAAAGGCCCAGTACCCAGGATTCATGCACTGGTGGGGGGCATGGCCTCCGGGGATCAGCCCACTGTGGGGGCACTGCTCATTCTGATCAGCTGAGCGGCTGTGGATCCTGCCCTCTGAGAGGCTACTCCTGCTGCATTGCAGGAGCAGCGGCTCATCCCGGTCAGCTGAGCGACACTCCCACTGTGGTATTGCACTGACCACCAGAGGACAGCTCCTGTGTTGAGCATCTGCCCCCTGGTGGTCAGTGTGCATCATAGAAACCGGTTGACTAGTCATTCTGGCCATTCTGCTGTTCAGTAGCTGGGCTTTTATTATATAGGATTATCTGCATAACAAAAGTTTCATGAGACAATCTCAACACTGTCTATTCAGCACACTCTTATATTTTGTTCTAATAGATTATGCCTGCTTTCTTTCTGCCTTTCTTTTTCTCTTTCTTTCTTTTTATTGCAGAGAATGACCCATTAAATTGATTTTATGACCTACACATGGGTCAGCCTACAGTTTAAAAAACATTATGGAAAACATTAAAGTCACTTGTAGCTTTCATATTCTACTAATAAACTCTCTGTATGAACCACAAGTCAATAGCAAAATCAATTTACTTGAATTACTATTTTCCCCCTTCCTATGTTGAAGGTGATAATGGATAGTGATGAAGAATTATAGGTAGCAAAACGGGAAAGTCGGAGTTTTGAGCATCTGTGAAAGGAAATTCAGCCAGTAAGTAATTCAACATTAACCATAGAGAACAAGGTACAAGGCATTCACAACTAAATTGGAAAGTTTGCACAGACATTTTTTTTACCTGCCCATAAACTTCTTAAGAGAAATATGAGAGGAGGAAGAGGTTGAGGTGGAAGGAAGAAAGAGAGGAAAGAGGGAAAAAAAGAGAAAAGAGGTACATATTTAGCGCGGGTGGCTGATTCTGACCCCTTTGACCTTCACTGGTGCTAGGCTCAGTTTATATGAGAAATACCTTCTAGTCATGTGGAAAAGGACCTTCTGAGCCCTGTCAGCAGCCCCACTGCTAAAGCACTCATTCTAAATTGCAGATCTGATTTTACATGTTTGTTCAACACTTTCCAGCATCTCCAGGATAAAGTGCAAATTCTTCAATGTGGCACACAAACCATTCATAACCTCAAAATGCCCTCCCCTGTTTTCCCAACAACAACCACACTCCCAATGCACATACATTATCATCAGTTACATCCAAATCTCTCTTCTCCAGCCTCTAATTTTTTTTTCTTCCAGATCTTTTCTCTTTCTAGAATATTCTCCCTCTGCTTAACTCTTCCAGTCCTTTTTTTAAAAAAATATTTTATTGATTTTTTACAGTGAGGAAGGGAGAGGGATAGAGAGTTAAAAACATCGATGAGAGAGAAACATCAATCAGCTGCCTCCTGCACACCTCCCACTGGGGTTGTGCCTGCAACCCAGGTACATGCCCTTGACCAGAATCGAACCTGGGACCTTTCAGTCCACAGGCCAATGCTCTATCCACTGAGCCAAACTGGTTAGGGCACTCTTCTAGTTCTTGAAGTCTCAGCACAAATATCCTCTCTGTCATTCCCCACCTGATCTATTCTCCCCTAATACTGTGCTTACCCCAATCACAGATGCCAACACCCTATATTGCAACACATATCTGTTCATCTTTCCCACTAGATCATGACTTCCCTAGAGCAGGGGTCATGTCCATCCTCTTCATTCGTGAACAGTGCTCAGGACATAGTAGAAATTCTATAAATATTCATCAACTCCCCTTTATTCTCTCTGTTCCTGAGAGTAACTGAGATTTCTAAAAGTCTGTTATGATGCCTGTCAGTCATGTGAAGTAGATAACCTTCCATTCTCTCAATAAGACTTTAGCTAAATCTTCACATAACAAGTAAAATGTGACTCTTTCTTGGTTAGGAAAAGATGATTTAGCAGAAAGGGAACATAACCTCCTGGCAGCCAATCAAAAGAATGATGTCTTTTTAAAAACTTTGGAATTAAAAGTGGAAAGAGCACTAGCTGGTTTGGCTCAGTGGATAGAGCCTTGGCCTGCAGACTGAAGGGTCCCAGGTTTGACTCCAGTCCAGTGCACATGCCCTGGTTGTAGGCTTGATCCCCGGTAGGGGGCATAAAGGAGGCAGCCAATCAATGATCCTCTCTCATCATTGATGTTTCTATCTCTCTCTTCCTTCCTCTCTGAAATCAATAAAAATAAATAAAAATAAAAGTGGAAAGAACCCAGAAAACCGCAGTGGAGAATTACCAGATTTTAGAAAATTTAGTACTTCAATTGTATCCCCTTTATTAGTGAAAAACAGAGATAAATATAGCTGATAGCAAAAATCGTATATGCAAAAGAAAGCAAAGCACCGCTAGGACTTTATTCTTACTTTGGTTGTCAAAGGAGTAGGATTTCACGAAGGCAGTAAGTCCTTGGTGTGAGGAGCAAGTAACATGGGATGGGGATAGTCATTTTCAAAACGAGAGGGTCAATTAAACCTAACAAGAGAAAATGATAAGAGAAACAAGCATAAATGTTAGCCTTAGAGGAGAAAAAGAACGAAATATCTGATTTTAGAAAATGAACAGAGATGAACCGTGTGAAAGCCCCAAATAAGGAGGGAATAAAACAGATCGTGATTCTAGAGTGGCCAAGCAGAACCTTCTGGAACTGATCTCATGTGTACAGGAACAAGCGGACAACTAGCAAATTAAAAATATGCTTCCATTAAAGTGTTCGTAAAAAGCAGGTGAGGTGAGGGAATAAAAAGAACTAGGAACACGGTTTAAATCTACTTGTCTCTATGACATACAGGATAAATCAATTAGATAACGAATTATTTTTATTTCCTAAAGAACAAAGGAACTGAATAAAGTACATGCATTTATTGTTCATCAGAAAAAGTAAAAAAGTCTGATTTCCAAAAGTGTTTCCCAGTGATTCAAATTCTACAGTGAACTCTTTTTGGGGGGAAAAAATGTCTATGAGCACATGAAGAAACATAACCAAAAAAGTCACACGAATTCTTGAGGATAATTCAAGAGATTGTCAACCAATGGTTAATGGTGCCAATTCAATGCCAACAAGAACCCCCAATTTTGGGTATGGTGAGGAAGGAAACTATTCGGTGCAAAAACAGTTCCATTGTGATTCAGCACGACTGTGAAAACAGCAAAGCTGTAGGGCAGGCTCTGGGGCCAGCCAGCTGCAAGCTTTGCACTGAGCTGATCTACTCTGCTCAGTGTTTCAAATCAGCCAGGGAAACAGTCTTTAAGGGAAAGTGCGCTCCTAGAGCCACAGGGGAACTGGCTTGTAGGGACAGAAGCCTGTGTCCTTGGCCCCTGATTGGTCTGTCCTCATGCAAATGAGGACACTGAATCTTTCCAGTTTGATTGGTCCAAAGGCACTGTCCCGATGGTCAGAATAGAGCCCTTTTGATTGGTTAAAGCTGTGCAGCTTCAATTGGATGGGGAAAGCCTCAGGCCTAATGGTTGAAGTAGGATTCCAGGAACTCCTTTATAAGGGCTGGCTCCGATGACAGAAACAGCGCAGTTTAATGGCATGAGGCTTCTCTGCAGGAGTGCAGTTTGTCTGAGGGGCTCCCGGGCAGCAATGGCTGCTGGGCTCTGCTTTTTTTCATTTAAGCCCAGTTAGCCACCAGGAGCCTTCTTAGTAGGTGTCCTTTCACTTTTCAGGGCTCACAATACTGATGTTATTACATTTTCATTATTGTTGGGATTTTGGTCCTAAAAATTACTAAGGGTTAATGATAAAGCTGTGATTTTAGGATTTTTCTTTTATTTATTTATGTTATCAAAAGTTTCTACAATGAACATATATAACTATTATAATGAAGAAAAATTCCCTCTTTCTCCTCCAAAAACCAAAAAATTCTAAATAAAATATCATCTAAAAATTTGGTTTATTTGAACTGTTGTGGTATAACTTTTTGAAAAACTTGATCTCATCAACTCAAATCGTTTCTAAGGTGATCACTAAGATATTGGACTCTTCAGAAGAGCATCAGATTCAGACTCTAGAGGACATAGTTCTAGCAGTACTGGCGGCTTTAATAACCCCTTCACTCTTCGCAGAGGTAAACTTTTATTGTTATTACTTGACAATTAGTAATTGAGTATGGTTAGATTTGATTTTAATCAATTTAGTCATTGTTATGTTATTACCAATTTCTTGACTGAAAGAACAGAGATTAACTCAGTTCAGATTTTATTTAAGTGGTTTTATTTTAAGGACAGAGAGAAGTCACTATTCAATCCAGCCTCTAGGGAGCAGGTGGTGGGAACTGGGAAGCTGTCAGGCTCCAGATCATGCTCCATAAATCCTAGAGCCACATGGCCTCTCCTCTTTGCTATTTTCTGAATATTCGCCTCATTCTTATCCCACAAGCCAGATCCTTTCACTTACTCATAATTTCTGCTTTTCTATGATGTTGGCCTGCACATGGCTTTTTCTAGGCAATAAACTGACTCCAAGCCCAGTGCTACCAAAAACAGACAGGCTCCCCGCAGCTAACACATCTAATTCTCAGAGAGCCAATTCGATGTTGGTTCCAAGAGAAGCCACTGACTGTCTCAGCTTGGGTGAGGTGGGTGTTGCTGTTCCCGTCTGCCATGGTAGAGGAACCAGATGCATCACATCAACATGACCGCCTACACTCACCTCTTCTCCAGAGGCTTTGCTGGGGGTCATTTCCAGAGAAGGACTTGGACTAACAAGTATCCAAAATGTATGCATTATCTTTTGCTAAGCAACTTTGGACATATTATTACACTTAGTAATGGAGTGAAATGGTGTTGTGTAATTCTTCTTGCTTCTTTCCCAGCCCTCTCACCAAGTACCCTGTTGCTCTTCGCTTTGGCTGCCAAGAGCCTCAATCCCAGACTTTCCCTCACAGGTAATAACCCAACTCCACGAGCATCACATGCCTCTCCGCCCACCGTCTCCTTCCTACAGCAGCCTCCTGTGTCCTGGTCGAAACAGGACAACTGAAGTCCTTAGGACTGATGAAGTGACTGTACAGGAAGCCATTCATCCTCTCAGTGACTTCATATACTTATCTCTAAAGTGACAGAGCTTGGATTAATGGACTTCTAAGTTGTTTTCTGGGTTAACTTTCTAACTTCCAAAAATAAAAGTTGAGGCTATCTGCACTTTTAAAGAACATTTTAAATAACAATGGTGAACATCCATATAGTGCTTATTATATGCCAGACACTGTTCTAAGGGCTTTCCCTACACTGATTTACTTAATTATTACAGCAACCTATGTGAGAGAGTTGCTCATTAGGGTCACACTAACTGTGGTAACAAATAAATGCTGAAAATATATGGAGTTTATTTCTCACATCACAAGCCAGTGTGGGTGTCCCTGGTCTGTGGGTGACTTTCTTCCATTGGGTGATTCAGGAAGCCACGCATTGCTTTTTTCTCCTTTGTGGCTCTGCCATCTAGATCTGTCACCTGCTTTTAGCTACAGAAGTAAAAAGAGACCACAGACAAGGTACCCACATATTAAAGATTCCGGCCAGAAGGGACACACCTCGCTTCCACTCATACTTCCTTGGTAAGAGCAAGTTTCAGAGCAACGGCTGGATGCAAAAGAGATAAAGAAATAGTCTCAGATGGAACAATGGTCAGAAAAAAAATTGTTTTCATTCATCCTAAACTACACTTTTTCCCCCCACACTGTAACATTTCTTAGATAGGAACGCGTCGTTCAATTAAGGACAAGTTTTCAGTGTAAATTCATATTTAGTTGGCAGCATTTTTCTATTTTAGTAATACATAAAATTGTGCATTTGACAATCAAGGAAAACCTAGCTTAGATGAAATTTGGTGTATGATATGGCAAAAGGAACAAAATGTTGGCTCTTTCTCAATCTGCCGTTCATTTCACTAAATATTCACACATATCTTTTTTTTCTCCCTCACCGTAAGGACACATATTACAGTCCAATCCAGCTGAAGGACATGGCTCAAAGTCCAGCACCTTCGGGTGATATAAAGTCTTCCCATTTAAAGCTCTTCTCAGTATGATGATACATAAACATACAGAGAAGTTATCTGCACTTTTTATTATAGGATGATAAAGGAGGGACAGGATAAGCATAATAAAAACGATTAAGAAAGTAAAGAACTGGGGATATATAACAGTCATGGTCCATTGTAGGAACGAACTCTGCTTTGTAGTTATCATAGACATAGTTTTAGCATGTTTTGCCAACGCGTAACATAGGTCTCCATCTTTCTAGCACCCAACCTCTGTTTCTCTGTCCAAATGTTCAGCCAAATACATTTACTTTAGGTTTTCATTGTAGCAGCATTTCCTTCAAAGTATCAATTTCTGTATTAACTAGGGTATTGTTAGGGGCAGTAAATAATAGACCCCAGAATACATGTAGCACCAACATAGTAGACATTTACTTCTCATTTACTTAATCTTCTATGGTAAGCGTTTCCTGTTAATAGGCAGCTTTCTTCCATGTTGTAGTTCAGGGATCCAGTTCCATCTAATGGTTAGTCTCCTTCCTAGGGCCTCATCTTCAAATGAATCCTGCTGATGGACAGAGAAAGATGATGGAGGACATACACCCGCTTCTTAAATCCTGACGAGAAAATGCCACACAGTACGTCTGCTCACCTTCCACCAGTTAGCATGTGAGTCCTTGTCTGGGTAGCTGCTTCCAATGACAGCTTGGGTCTCTGAGGGGAAGCACACATTTTGGCAGACAACTAGCTGTTGTGATACAAGAAGATGGGGATTCAGTCCTGAAAAAAAACAACAACAACAAAAAATAACTTAGTGGCAAGGGAGAAATTAAAATAATATTATTAAGAAATTCTTTGTAGGGTGCCTCAGATCATAACATAGTAATAACTACCAATCCTGTCTTCTAAGTTTGTGTCTGTGTGTTATTTTAAAATGTTAGATGAAATATCTATGACAAAAATGGAATAAAAAGCAAGAATCGATGATAAATATATATAGATATAGATAGAGGTATAGGTATAGGTATATATATGATAGATATATAGATATTTTTAAGTAGCCAGCAATGGCAATAATTGTCATATAGTAGAAGCCACTGGCTGTGTGTGTGTGTGTGTGTGTGTGTGTGTGGTTTCTACATACCAGGCACTGTGTTGAACTATTTTCAAGCATTATTTTATTTAAATCTCACTAACATTTGCTCAATTTTATGGTCATAGAAGCTTAGGTTAAATAACCCGCTAAGATAACACCTAGAAGTGCCTCGTTCTAGGACCTAGTTCCTATTCATACACTAGTTAGTTTTCCAACTTAAAATTCATAAACCCCTAGGATTTCTTGAAGAAATGCTTGAGAAGTACTGATTTAGAAGTTAATGAAGATGTGACCTAACTGGTTTGGCTCAGTGGATAGAGCGTTGGCCTGTGGACTGAAGGGTCCCAGGTTCGATTCCGGTCAAGGGCATGTACCTTGGTTGCAGTCACATCCCCAGGAGGCAGTGTGCAGGAGGCAGGTGATTGATGTTTCTCTCTTGTTGATGTTTCTAACTCTATCCCTCTCCCCTCCTCTCTGTAAAAAATCAATAAAATATATTTAAAAAAGAGAAGTTAACGAAGATGCAAACATAACATAAATATAAATGAATAACCTGAAACTACAGGCCAGTCCCTGGTTAAAAGGTTATCAAGTGATTTGGGGCATGCTTATAATAAAAATACATATATATATATATAAATACATATATATATATATATATATATATATATATATATATATATAAAAGCGAAATAGTAAAATTAACCGTTTCTCCGAGACAGGGTAAACCACGCCCACCAGCCAATCAGAGTGGCTGTATGCAAATTAGCCCAGGCAAGATGGCAGCCGGGAGCCTCGGAGAGAGCAGTGGATGAATCATGGAAACCAGCGGGCAGCAGAGTGGGCTGGGCAGGTGGTGGCTGATGCCTTGCAGGGTCCAGGCGGAAAGGCCCCACACCCCAGCGCTGTGAGCTCCGCTTCGGCTCCGAGCCGCTGGGGAAGGAGGCGCGGAGGACTTGGCCTGCGGGGTGGAAAGGCCCCACACCCCAGCGGTTCTGAGCTCCATTTCGGCTC
>PVJC01051721.1:0-11407 GCA_004026665.1 Murina feae
TGTAAAATGGGTTCTCTTCAGCATCCTAGTGATGGTGTGTGAGTGTGTGTGTGTCTCTTTGTAGATAGAAAGCGCGTGGAGGGTGGGAGGGAGCAGTGTGTTTGGGGGTAGGACAGTATCAGCTCTTGGGGGGATGGCTGTGTGGCTACCTGCTGGTCCCCCTTTCTTGCTTCCCACCACTAGGCTGCTGTGTGTTCCTGGCCTTGGAAAGGCGAATTCTCAGCGGCTAACACCTTTCTTGACACACTTACATGTGGGAAATCCTTCCTTTCTACACACATTTACAAGCGCCTTGATAGGCGTGTGAGTGTGCGAACTCTGTTGGAAGCGGGAGGCAGCTGTGTGGGCTTCTCTGAACCTCCCACTAGGAAAACCGCCTCCACCGTGACAGGGTAATTTAGTGACGGGGAGAGGATAGTGGGCAGTCTCCTGATAATGAGACTTAATGGGATGGAAAATGGATGCTGTGGTCCAGGGCCCGGCCTCCCATGTGCATCTGGGGAACAGGGGTTGAGGAAGGGTTTTCAGAGGCCGTTGGTTCGTCTGGGGTCCCTGGGCCAAGGTGAGGGCTCGGACAGGACTCCTGGAGTCCCTGGGGCTGGAAAGAGACCGCATTGCAGTCCATCCGCAGGGAGGAGTTGGATAGCTGTGGGTCTGAGCAGAATTCTGCAGAACGGAAGAGCCGACTTGGACGAACGGGTGAGGGTCTTGGGAGCAGAGAGAACCGAGTTCAGATTCTAACTCTGACCTTGGGCAAGCGAGTAGGCCTCCCTGTGTGTCATCTTTCTCATCTGGGGAAGGAGGGAGACGTGCGCCTGCCTGGCAGAGGTGGTGAGGTGTGCATGAGGCCTGTGTGAGGGCTACCCAGGCAGGTGGCACTGGGCCTGCAATGCCTTTCCCTGGTGGCATCTATGGCAGGTCCCAGCCCAGGGACAACGAGCAGAGCTGGGGCCTGCTCCCCTCCCGAGGTAGCCATGCATCTTTCCTCTGCAGAGAGGTGCCCGCTGCCCAGAGCCTGGGGCCTGGCTCCTGCTGTGGGCGCTGCCTGCTCTGCCCTGCGGTGTCCTGCCTGGTGATGCAGCGGGTGCTCCCGGGGGGTGGCCCCTGCCCGCTCTCCGGCCTTCTCTCTGGGCTGCTCTCTCTGGTCTGAGCTTGGTGACTTCGGTTCTAAACTCCCCTGTAAGGCGACACCCCTCCTGCCCGTTGGCACTGAGGGAAGGCTTCTGTTTAGTAGCATTTTCCTTTCCCATTTCATGCTGTAATGGAGATTCATTGCGAGTTTTAAATCCATAATTTGCCATGAAACCCTCGTCTCCGGCCCGGGCTGAGGTCAGAGCAGAGAAGTAGTGAGCCATTTTATCCTGGGAGGTCTCCCCGTCCAGCTGGGCCTCCCAGCCTCCCGGGCTGGCCTCAGCCCGCCAGCCAGTGACCTGGGTGTGACGGGCACTGTGCCCAGGGTCCGGAACCAGGAGGGGGGGCGGCTCATCCCGCGGGACTGGCTGGCCCTGGCCTTCCCTCTCTGGTGGCCATGACTTTGCCCTCTGCCTCATTGGGGAACCATACAGTGGCGGGGCCTCATGCTGCGGGTGGCAGGCGCCACCTCCTCCAATCTTTTCTGGGCCTGGTAAGCGGGGAGGGAGGTGTAGTGGCCAAAGAGAGGGGCGGAGGGGACTCAGCTTCTGGACCAGGGGACACAGGGGTGTGTGCGGCCAGTATGGCAGGAGAGGGAGGAGCCAGCAGCAGGGTGGCATGGGGTGGGTCCCAGCACTGAGCACAGCTCCCACCTGGAACCTCAGGAGATAAGCGAGCTTAGCTGGCTCCCATCTCCCACCTCTGGCTTGTTTGCTGCCCTATCTGGGGTGATGGAAGGGTAATGAACGTGGCAGGAAAAGGCACACAGCACAGGTGAGAAGGGCATCTCAGCCCAGCTGGGCCCAGGCAAAGCAGCCTAATGAGGAGAGAAGGAGATCGACTCCACCTGTCTTCCCAGGTGCTGAGCGGGAGCGTGCTGGACGGAACACCTTCCCCAGGACCTGGATGGAGCCTTACCCCCGAGAAGGAGGGGCCGCTCGTGGGTGTCCCTAATGCGGCAGGAATCACAGTAACACCCACCACAGGTGTGATCGCTGTCAACGCCGATATGCTGGCCACGTGAAATGCTCTCTACATACTATTTTATGACACGCTCTGTAACCCCGAGAGAACAAGGTTATTCCCACGATGCCCCCATTTTATAGATGAGGAAACTGAGGCGCCGAGGAGTTGCATAACTTGCCCGAGGTTATTTAGTGGCTTCCAGAGTCTGGGCTCTTAACTGTGGCACCGTGCCACCTCTCTAACCACGACACAACACACAAAAGACTCTCACTGTGTCCCGATCCCTTTGACTACAATGATCAGATGCACATGTACGTTCTGAGCACCTAGTAGGTGCTCACAGGCTGGGTTCAGCATGAGGATGCACGATGCCCCCCGAGAAACCCAGGGAAGCCAGGAATGTGAACAGTTACTTTCCACATACTTGGGGTGAGTGTGGTGACAGAGATGCATGCAGAAGACTAAGGGATCCCAGAGGGGGAGCAGTCAGGCCATGTGAGATCCAGGAGGGCTTCCTGGAGGAGGTGATGTCTATGATGAAGCCTGACAGTTAAGCACATTAGCCAAGGGAAGAACGGTGGGAAGGGCATTCTAGGCAGATACACACAACAACAAAGGAGCTAGAGGTGTAGGGGGTTGGGAGAGTGGCAAGCTGGTTGCTGTCCTCGGAGCAAGGGGGTGGCAGAGCTGGGGCTGGAGAGGAAGCAGGGGGCAGGCCTCAGAGGGGCCTTGGGTGCCCTTAAGACCCACTCAGACTGACTGTCCCCTCCTGCAGGGAGACTGACGGGGTTTCTCGCCACTGGTTTCTAGAACCGTTTTAGTAGCCAATGCTCCTGGGTTCTGTGTCAGCCCACCTTCCCTGCTGCCTCTCTCTGTGCCCACCTCCCCAGGTGAGGGGGTTGGCAGTCAGGGGAGCTGCCCATGTTCCGGACCCAGGAGGTCCCTGCCCGCAGCTCCCTGGTGGAGGAGATGCAGAGGGAGCTCGAGGGTTGGAAAAGGCCCAAGGTGAGGGCTTGGTTGGACCTTCTCTGCTGCCTTCCCAGAAGCCGGGCCGGACTTCAGTGCGACAATGCCTCTTTATTGGAGTGGGCTGATTCTCCGTGTAAATAATTCATGCTGGTTTAGGAAGCTGTGTTTCTGATGGAGCCACTAGACAGCAGAGTTAATATTAGAACGGGCCAGGAAGGAGAGGGGAGGGGAAGGAAGGCTGGGAAAATACCTTTGTAAATAATTAATCTCACACCCACCACCCTCCCCAGCCTGCTCCCCACCCCTCTCACCCTGCTCTCCTTTCCTTCTCACAGTGTTTATTCCGGCTGACACGCGACATAACGAGGCAGTTTACCTGTTTAACCTGTTTGTTATTTACGACTGCCTGCTTCCCTGCCAGAGTACAGGCGCCCGCGGGGCAGCGGCTGGCTCTCTGTGCTTATGAATGAATCCCAAAGCACCTAGATGGGCGCTGGGCTCATCATATGTGCTCAGTATACGTCGGTCAAGTCCTGGGCACCCACTTCCTCCCTGCTCTGGGCCCCTCAACTTCTTCTTCCCAAGTTTCCAGGCAAGATCCCCTGGGAGAGTTTTCAACCCTGGATTCCTGCAGGCGGGAGGGGCAGTCTGCATGTGTGTGCGTGTGCGTGTGCATGTGTGTGTGTTAGTTTGATGTTCACAATAATTCTAGGAGGTTGGTATTTTTTTTAACCCCTATTTTATAGTAAAGCCCAGAAACCTCATTCACTCATGCACCCATTCATTCACTCGTGTATGAAAAATCCTCAGATAGTATGGAGTACCTATTCTCGTACAGTACAAGAAGCATCGTACAATAAAGAGGAATAGTACGCTGGTTAAAGAGACTTGAACCGGAGGCCCAGTGCCAGGCCTGAGGACCTGCCGAGGCCACACAGGGAGTGAGCTGCGTGCAGGCCTTCTTCCTCCCGGGTTTTTCCTCCTACACCCTGGCTCCGCACAGGTGTCTGGGGGTCTCCTGATGTTCACCTGAGCTGCGACTCTGCAGAGATAGCCCAGGAGGGTAGAGGCTGGATCCAGAGGAGGCCTCTGGGTTCAGGTGTCCAGCCAGTCGCGGAGCCCAGGGCTGGGCAGCGTTTGCGAGGTCCCAGCTCCAGGCTGGCGGCAGGGGGGTGGGGGAGGGGGATGCTGTCTAACACACCGGGGACAGTCAGCCACCTTCTTTGCCTCCATCAGCGCATGATCCCAGGTCCAGTGCGAGTGGGAGCATTTTCCGAAAGTAGCGGGTGGGCCTGTGGGTCCTGATTGTGGACGTCGTGCGTTTGGGGAGCCGGACAGTTCCTACAGGGCATCCGATTGATCACCCCCTTCCTTTTACAGATGAGCAACTGAGACCCCCAGGGTTGAGTAGCAGGACCCAGATCACACGGTTGCTTAAAGGCAGGACCCGGGCTGTTGCCTGCAAGTCTGCCGCTCTTTCCACGACACCATGATTTTCAGATGTTCTGGGGGCGGGAAGATGGGTGTCTGGACCTGGCGGGAGTCAGAGCGTGGTCTTTGCCTGGCTGGGTCACAGAGGGAACAGCCTGCCTCTTCATCGGGGCTGGGCTCCCCAGTCTTTGCTTGGCTCAGCCTCCCCAGCACAGATTCTGTCCCCCTTTTCCTCCTGGTTTCCCAGCTCCCTCCCTCTCCCTGCCTCCTGGGGTAGCAAAGGCTGGAAATGCAAGGCTAATGAATCTGTCTGTGACTCTGGACTTGGCCGCTGGGCCCGAGTCCCCGTGTCCTCCCCGGAGCCCGGCAGGCTCTGAGAGCTGGCCCTCTGACTTCTCCACTGGTGTGGCTGAAGCATATTTCTACAATGCACATCTGCTGGCTCTGTAGCCTCTCATATTTGCCCTCCTCACTCGGTGCTTTGATGGAAGACCCCTGGGGTCCCCTCTGCTCCAGCCAAAGTGTTTGCTTTGCAGTGTTGCCAGAACGCCATCTGATTCTGCTCTCACATCTTCTGCAGGTTCTAATCAGGCCCTTACTTTATTTAATTAAAAATCGATCTCAGGCAAATATAGACTGAATTAGGAAGCTCTCTCATTCCTGGGGCCCGGGAAGGGCTGCCACCACCCCCTCCAGCCTCCTTGGGGAGCCGGCTGGGACATTTTCCCAGGCTGAGATGTCACAGCCGAGCAGATGGGGTCTTGGTTGGGAAGCTAGCTGGGCAGGGTAGAGACATCCCTCTCCCCCTGCCAGAGCAGCTGCTCTGTCTGTCCGCCACTGTGAGCAGACCAGGGCTCCCTTTCCAGATGGCTGGCGAGCTTCTGCTTGTAGGGCCTCTCTCTAGGGCAGTAGGTGGGGCTGTATACCACAGAGAAACTCAGCCAGGCCATACTGCAGGCAGACCCGGGCAAGCCAGCCAGGGGCGGTCCCTGCCTGACCAGCTGAAGGGTAGGGCCCGCAGGACCAGCTCAGGGCTCAGGAGTGGGGCCTGGCGTGGCCCTGAGGAGTCTGGAGGACTGTAGGCAGAGCCTGGGGAAGCTCTCTCGTCCCCAGGGTTAGCTTGTTTTGGAGGAATTGTTTCAGTGGAGTGTGCATGAGAGCTCCCTGCTTAGGCTCTCTTCCTGGTCTCAGGGATTTTACCCAGAGCATCCTGCCGGCGCCCTGGCAACTCCCCCTTCTGCCTTTTCAACTGACCCCCATCTATATATATAAAAGGATGAATGACTGTCCACCCATCCACCTGTCTGTCCAACCAGCCAACCAGCCGGTACATATGACTGGCACTGCAATTTAAAAATAAACTTTGACTCACGCATGCACAATACATATAAAGCTCTTGCTGGTGCCCATCGCACAGGTGTGTTTTGATCAGTTATTGTCAATTGTGAATTTGGTTGGCATTTCTATTATAGAAAAAGGGCGAATGGTGATATTAAAATATTTCTTTTAATTAATTTCAATGTGCACGAATCTGTGCACTGGGACACTAGTACTTGAATAAAACATCTTCCTTGCACCACCCAGCTCTGTGCCTAGAGGCAGTGCCAGGCAGTGGCACTAGAGAGGGAGTGGGGGGCAGATGCCATTTAGTTGTGACCCCAGACAAAGTCAAGTCTGTTTAGATGAGACCCCAAGGCCCTGCTCTCCGAAGCACAACCCCCAGGCAGATAAAGGGGATTCTACTGGCATTTAGGGATGCGGAGAGCAGGCAGAGAGCTTTGGCTTGGAGTTGGAGAATCTGGCGTTAATTCTGAGTGTCATTAAGCTGTGTGACCTCCTGTAAGGGCCTTTGCCACTCAGAGTCTTGCTGTCCTCATCTGCTACCAGGACAAACACTTCAGGAGGAGATGCATCTATCTTAGGTCCCGCGTGAGGCATGTGTCAGTGGGCCATGCCCAGGTCCTTCTCCTTTTAGCTTCCTTTGGCGCCCTCTGGCAGGGCCCAAGGAAGCAGAAGGCGGACTCTTCCGAGGAGGATGGGGCTGAGTAACCTCTGAAGAGGGAGACTCTACAGCTCCACTTAGCACACCTGTCCTGGCAGTTGCAATCCCCCCAAACCAGGAAAGCTACTAGGCACGAAGTCCTCCTCTTCTCTCTCCTCAGTCCCCATACCTGTTCCCGTACCGGGAGAGATGGCGATGGCTATCCTGTCCTTCCACATCCCTGATCACTTTCCGGAAGCCCCCTTCCTGACCACACAGCCCCAGTCTTTTAACCCTGCCCATCCACTGGCTTCCCTCCTTCCTTTCATGGTGGACAGAGACCAAGGCGGCAGGAGGCTCTGGGCGTGGCCCCAGTTCCTCCTCCACCTCCAGCAGCCTGGCTCCCAGCGTGGTAAGCGGTCCTCTGGGGCCTGCCTGCTGGGCTGGGGCTAATCTGCCTGCACGCCGACCGTGTAGATCTGAAGATAACCTGACACACTCGTAAATATTTCATCTCCGCGAGGCCATGCACCTTATCTGCCGGGTGGGGAGGCAGCACCCTGGCGCTGACCCCCGTTGTCAGAGCATCTCAGCGGCTGCCAAGAGGTGGGAGGGCAGAGCCGGGGTCAACTTTTTTGGCTGCTGAACACCATGCGCCTGGCAGAGGCTCCCCGAGGAGGCAGTGGGGGGGTGCACAGAGTCCAGCCGGCAGACCCTGGGCCGGGCCCTATGCGTCTTGGAGCCTCGGTTTCTCATTTGGGGCAACAATTCTGTCCTAAAGACTTGCATCGAAAGAGTGAGGAAGGAGAAGTGGAAATACTTTGAGAGCTGCTGTCAAGAGCTACTATGACTTATGTCCCAAAAGGATGGTCCCCAGTAATATCTTGCAGAGGGAGGAGGTGACTCTTAAGAGGTAGTGAGCCCCTTCCCTGCCTCTAGGCAGGTCTATCCGAAGGTAGGGGGGCACCTGTTCAGTCAGGGTGTCCTAGGGACACTGGGCTCCTGGGAAGCTGAGATGAAGAGAGACCAAGAGCAAAGGCATGATTTGGACTAAGAGTCTGAAGTGAGTTTTCCCAGGCAGCCCAGGGTTCCCAGGAGCAGGGAAGGGGGAAGGAATGGGCAGTGGTGGTCCCTCTGGATGCTGACATCACGGGGCCAGTCCAGCTCCAGGCGGATTGGGATGGGGAAGTGGCTATCTGGGCCTGTTAGCACCCCGAGGGAGGTCAGTCCAGAAGGAAGTGACTCAAAGATGTGTCCCAGACTTCTCTGTCTCCATCGCCTAGGCCAGGACCCAGATGCCGCAGAAAACCTTCTCTGATGGAATACATGAGCCTCTGGGAGCTCTATTTGCTTCCCGGCAGGATAAACACACGGAGGTTGGGCAAGGTCACAGGCAGGTGCCATTGGCCTTCTGATTTCCAGAGCGTGGGGTTACTGACACACTGGGGCCGGGGCCAGAGCCCTGGGGGACAATGCCTGGGGCTTTGTCCAGCAGGAGGCACCTGAAGGAACCTTCTGGAACCGAGCACCAGGTTTCCCATAGTGCCCTGGCCCCACGGGCGGTCGGTTCTTACCCAGGACGGTGAGGCGCGCAGGGCGGGACCGGATGGCGGCCTGGATGGCCTGGCACTCGTACACTGCATCATCCTGCAGCTCTGCCCGCAGGATCTTCAGGTGATGTTCCCCCGACAGGTGGTTCCCCACCACCAGGTACTGCGGGTAACCTGTGGACACAGTAGGCGTATCACGGGGGCTGGTCCAGGGGCGGAGGCGACATTCGTGATATGCAGGACAGACACAGCGGGCCTATTACTGGGAAAGTGGGGCACTCAGCAGCCGGGCTACCAAGCAGATGTGCATTTTGATAAGGACACACAGTGGGACAGCATATAGACCCAGGCAGAGACCCACAGACAGACAGAAGGCAGCGTAAGAGAGAGAAAGAAGGGAGAAAGCAGAAAACGATTGGGGAAAGGATTAAGAATGACTTGGGGCCTGGTTGGCGTGGCTCAGTGGTTGAGCATCGACCTATGGACCAGGAGGTCATGGTTCAATTCCCGGTCAGGAGACATGTCTGGGTTGCGGCTTGATCCCCACTGTGGGGTGTGCAGGAGGCAGCCAATCAGTGATTCTCTGTCATCATTGATGTTTCTATCTCTCTCTCCCTCTCGCTTCCTCTTTGAAATCAATAAAATAAATATTTTTAAAAAAGAGTGACTTTGGGAAGAGCTTGTTTTGGGACGCAGGATCTAGCCCACCCTACCCGTGCCCAGGAGCCTCTCTCTGGTCGCTTTGAACCATTGTGGCCCTTTTCTCAACACTCCTCCACCCAATCCTGAACCCCAGCATCTGACTAAACCCTTAGGAGGTGCTCAGGACACTTAGGAATTTGGGGCCCCTTGTACCGCCGGAGATGGATAATTCTATATAATAAAAGCCTAATTTGCAAATCGATCGAACGGCAGAACTACAGGTGGAACAACCAGGTGCTATGACATGCACTGACCACCAGGGGGCAGATGCTCAATGCAGGCGCTGCCCTCAGCCCTCAGGCCCCAGCCCAGCCAAGGTGGGTGCCAGTGGGGGTCCCCTGATTGCCCTGCCAGTGGCCCCATAGATAGGCCCTGATCGCCTGCCAGGCCTAGGGACCCTACCCGTGCATGAATTTTGTGCACTGGGCCTCTCGTAGATAAATAAAAGTGTGAGCATGATAAATCATTGACCGACTTTCCTGCTGCTGTGTGGGTCGACTGTACATGCTGACGTAAGTCTTAGCAGCCAGGGTTGGCAGGTCCTCTTTCTAGGGTCTTGGGCCCTAATGCCCCTTAGTTCCTCTCAGCAGAATCTGTCCCCTTACCTGAGCTCTGCCCTATCCTCCTCCCTCCCTAGTCCCTCAGAGGGCACTCCCCTCGTTCTGGTCCCCTTCTCTCTTCAGAGGCCTGCCCACCCTCGGACAATCCCAAACTGCTCCTCTTTTGAAAGGACCTTTGCCAGGACCGTGTGACTTCTCAGAAAGTTGCCATAGGAGCGAGAGACTGAGCACACTTGGCCTTTAAAAGAGAACACTAGGGCTTCTGCAAGTGGGAGACATATGCAGACACAGACCATGGGACTGCAATGCGTCCCTCTCTCTCTTCACATATTTCAGTCCCTGAAAGTGGGGAGCGTGTTTTTGTGCCCCCCCAAGGAAAGAGGACCTCCCCACCCTGAATATTAGGCCCCGGGGAAATACTGTTAGAACGTTGCTAACAATTTGAGGTGTCTGGCTTCCAGAAGTGGTAGTGAGGTCTCCGTCACTGGCTGTATTCAAGGTGAGGTTGTGTGATCATCTGTCAGGGACAGTGCAGAGGAGAGGTCTACCCTGATCAAATCATTGGCGCTCCAAGGCCCCTTCCACCTCCCTAAGCTGAGGGCCTTCCAGGGGTGGGGCAGGGTTCCCTGGGACTGGGCTGTGCAGGGCCACCCAGGCCTGGTCCCCGAAGGTAGCTGCAGTCCTCTGTATGCTTTGTGGGTGGTCCTTGCATGGCGGACCCCTTGAGGCTCACGTCTTCATGGCTAGCATTGTCCCCATCGTGCGATCAAACGGCCCTGCCCTCCACAGCTGTCAGGCCTGGCCTGAGAGGCTCACAGAGCAAGCAGCTGTGTCCTGCCCGCCCTTTCCGCCCTCTGCTGGGCTGGGGGAAGGAGCCCAGGTGAGTCAAGGGCTGGCAATGGCTCCTAGCCCAGTCCTCCCCCTGCCACTGCTGCCTTCAGTGCTACCCAAGCCCCACCCCGGGACCCCGCTGTCCTGCCATTAGTCCCGGCTCTCCCGCAGGTGGCTTGGCTGAGCTCGTGTTTTTGTTGTCTTGCAAGCAAGCGATCAGCCGCGATTTCGCTCTCAGGAGCTGCTGAAAACATCAGTGATGGGTTTGTTTGTATTTGCCTAATTAGGCGGCAGAGCTGTGATGCTGTCCCAAGGCCTGGCAGCATCCTCAGGAAACATCAGCCCAGCAGCCGGGAGTGGGAGGACGTTCTAGCTCCTCCCACAGCATCCTTGCTCTCTCGTGCTACCTCAGGGGAGGAGAATGCCTGGGAGTCTGGGGTCTGCAGTCAGATGGCCTGAGTCAAATGCCAGCTCTGTCACTCCCTCCTCCAGTCGTCTTGGGTTCATTGTTTTCACTTCTTCGTGTTTGTTTTGTCAGTAAAGTGGGAAATGCTAGTACCTCACAGAGTTCTGGGGACCCTTATACAGGATTATTTATGTAAAGGGCCCGGCACATATAAATGCTGGTTGAAATGAAAGTGATGGGGAGGCAGCGCAGCAAAGAGGTCCTGTCTCCTAAGTGAGAACTGACCAGCCTTTTGGAGGTTGAGAGCCAGGCACTGGGCTTTGGTATATGTTTGAATCGACTTCTTTTTTCTTTTTTTTTTCTTTTTTAAAATATCTTTATTGTTCATATTGTTACAGTTGTTCATCTTTTTTCCCCCATATCTCCCCTCCTCCCAGTTCCCACACCATCCTCTGTCCCCCTCCCCCCCCTCCTCATCCATAGGTGTACAATCATTGTCCATTCTCTTCCCACACCCCCAACACCCTTTACCCCCGAAAATTGTCAATCCATTCCCTTTCTATGCCTCTGATTCTATTCTATTCACCAGTTTATTCTGTTCATCAGATTTCTTATTCACTTGATTTTTAGATTCACTTGTTGATAGATATGCATTTGTTGTTCATACTTTTTTGTCTTTATTTTTTCTTCATCCTCTTCTCAAAGGATACCTTTCAGCATTTCATATAATACTGGTTGGGTGGTGATGAACTCCTTTAGCTTTTTCTTGTCTGTGAAGCTCTTTATCCGACCTTCAATTCTGAATGATAGCTTTGCTGGGTAAAGTAATTTTGGCTGTAGGTTCTTGCTATTCATCACTTTGAATATTTCTTGCCACTCC
>PVJC01051722.1:0-11373 GCA_004026665.1 Murina feae
CTGGCAGGAAGAGGGCAGTTAGGGGCAATTAGGCTGGCACAGGAGCAGTTAGGTGTTGATCAGGCTGGCAGGGGAGTGGTTAGGGGCAATCAGCAGGCGACAGGGCGGAAGCCAGCAGTCCTGGATTGTGAATGTGATGTCCGACTGCCCGTTTAGGCCTGATCCCACCAGTGGATCGGGCCTAAACGGGCAGTCGGACATCCCTCAAGGGGTCCCAGATTGGAAAGGGTGCAGGTTGGGCTGAGGGACACCACCCCCACCCCCTACTCCCACTCTGTGCACGAATTTCGTGCACTAGAGGACCGGTGCATGAAATTCATACACTCAAGTGGGGGGATTGGGGGAGATCCCTCAGCCCAGCCTGAGCCCTTTCGCAGTCCTTGAGCCCTTGGGGGATGTCTGACTGATGGCTTAGGCCTGTTCCCCACAGGGCCTAAGCCATTAGTCAGACATCCTTAGGGCTACCACAGAGGTGGGAGAGGCTCCTGCCACCACTGCTGCACTCACCAGCCGTGAGTACAGCTCAGGGTTTCTGGTTGAGGTGGGAGCACACTGACCACCAGGGGGCAGCTCCTGCATTGAGCATCTGTCCCTGGTGGTCAGTGTGTGTCATAGTGACCATTTGTTCCGCCTTTCGGTCAATTTTTGCATATTAGCCTTTTATTATATAGGATATACACACACACTTGGGTTATTGTACTGGAGTTGCAAAAATGCACAAAACACAATTTTCTTCTCAGAGATCTTGTAGTCTAGGAGAGGCAGCCCAACGTAACCTATAAAACCATGACAGTGCTAGTGGAATGTCAGTGGGGGCACCAGGGAGGGAGCTGCCCATCCTCCAGGGCAGGCGAGAGGGTGTGTGAGGTCTGGTGTCCTCCCTGAACTGCTGTTCCCCCTGCCCATTGTCTTCAGCTCCCCTCTTTGAAATGATCCTTTGTAAACACTTAAAAATTATTTGCACAGATGGCCAGTCATCCTCTGTGCGTCTGAACATTGATTTCCATTCCCCAGCTGGCCAAAGGGCACGGCTCTCACCCTCTGAAGTACGACCACACAGGATAAGTAAGGCTTTTAATTTTTCATTCTGTGGGGCCAACCCTTGCTCTGGAGGAAGAGCCAGCAGAGGAACCACCATGCCTGTTAGAATATGTTTAAATATTCATGATGGTAGTAGATTTGCACATCAGGATAAGTGAGGGAGTCAGAGAGGGCACCGGGATGGCAGAGCACCGATTTCCTAAACGTTGCTAATGCAGCCAGCGCAGAAGCTTTGGGCAGGAGCCCAGCGGGAAGCCATCAGCACAAAACCCATTAGCCCAGGGCAGCAGGTGAAAGCAAATGCACACTGCACGCGGCTGCCGCCCTCCTTTCACCCCGACTGCCTCAGACTCTTTCCTGCAGCGCACACACTCATGTTTGGGTCTCAGGGTCCTGGAGGTGCCCACGTCAAATTCTGACGCCTCAGATATATTTTCTAAACAGCAGTTGTCTACGAGTAAAAATAAGGTAATTGAGTACATGTGTGAGAGAACAAACCTTAGTAAAAATGTACAAGCACACGTGGAACATTTTGGTTTTCCCGTGGCCTCTGGAGGGGAGCCATCCTCCTGCAGTGGTCGCAGTGGGGTTTGCTGCGTGGGGCACCCCTGGGAAGGGTTCTTTTAAACAGAGGACTCGTTTGTCTCCATCTGTCTACTACAGCATCTCTTTCGCTTCCTTCCAGTTCATTTCCTTATGCAAGGCAATGTGCATTGGATCTTTATTTCAACCAGTAACAAGTAATTATGCACGCCTCAATAAATAGTTGTGGAATGTCGGAACACGACGACTAGACAGTCTGCCTTACAAATCTTTTCCCCAAAAGGG
Source organism: Murina feae (assembly GCA_004026665.1). Classification (NCBI taxonomy): domain Eukaryota; kingdom Metazoa; phylum Chordata; class Mammalia; order Chiroptera; family Vespertilionidae; genus Murina; species Murina feae. Next base: position 1,870 of record PVJC01051722.1, read on the forward strand.
GGCACGGGGTACCATTCTGAAGACTCTTGTTTACTATTTTTGTTGAATACTGAGTATAATGGCAATACAATTATCAGTTTTTCCTTAAGATTTATAGATTACACCCCATGGCCATGCCCACTGCCATCCTAGAACCAATCTGGTAGACACTAATGCTAACAAGTCCTTCTATTTTCTTGTGCCTCGTCTCAGTTTAGCCAATGGAATGTTAGCAGAGGAGACAGAACTCAGTTCTGGGTCAAAGCTTTTAAAAAATGGGAGTGTCCCCTCTACACTCTCGTTCCTTAAGTTGGTGGGATTGAGAAGACACTAGGTGATGGTAAAAGCCAATACTTTAGAATTGGACACACTTTAGGGGAGTCCACAGGGCAAAAGGATAGGCTGCCCAGAGCCCGTACTCCCCCTTCTGGAACGCCCTCCCCCAGGGGACTCTCCAAGTTCCCTTCCACGGCCGGTAGAGACCTCTTCCCCAGGCTGTGCTCCTGACAGTGGGACCAGTTACTGGAGAGTGCACTTCCGGGCCCAAGGGATGACAAAGAGGTGGCTGTTCACAGGGTGTGCTGGAACTTGAGCTAAGTCGTCATTACATGTGCGTGTGAGGCTCTCTGAGGTGGGAGACAACTAGCGATAAAGGGAGGAGAGCAGGCAGGAGGGTGGTGTGGAAACTGGAGGAGTCTGAGAGGTCTAAATGGGACCCTGGTCTTCCAGGTCTTTACAGAAGTGTATTTGTCAAGGGTGGGATGGCAAAAATATATTTTCTTCCGCAGTCTATTTCCAAAAGTGCTTTTACTCTTAAATATTTGGCACATGTACAGTTGCCAGATAAAATATAGGCCAGTTAATTAAATTTGAATTCTGGATAAACAATGAATATTTTTGTAGTATAAATGTTATGTCCCAAATATTGCACAGGACATGCTTTAAAAATATATATTCATTGCTTTTCCAAAGTTAAAATTTAACTAGTCTTCCTGTATTTTTATTTGTTCGAGCTGACACCAGGTCTCCATCTGTGTTTTTGCCAGAGGCCTGTGAGCATTAGGATGGGTCTAGTGGAGGCACAAGATGGGCAGAGCCTGGCTCCTGCATCCCTAACCTGCAGGAAAGCTGCCCGCTGATCAGGCACCCCCGCCTGGGACTATTACAGGACGGAGGATGATACCTAATGGGTTCGACCCATAACATTTTAGGATTGTTTAGTAGGTAACATCACTAAGCCAAGGAAAAAAAAGTCTACATTCCTTACTATGAAAACTACAAAAACCTGCAGGTTGGGAAAGGAAAGCTGAGTTTGAGGGAGCCGTGTGCAAACAGAGAGCAATGCCGCCCTGCAGGGGCCGCACCTCCCTCCTGGCAATAGCAGCTCTTCGAAGCTCTGTTCTAGAGACTTGGAGCCTGCGGCTGTTTCGCGGCTGAGACCTGCGATGGAACCAGCTACCACCATGACAGCTCTAAGGGGTCATGAAAACATTTATGTTTTCAGCATAAATAACAAATATGTAACATAAGAATTCATGTAAAAATAAAATGTCAGCAACATTATGGATTTCCTATACACATATATGTGTACAGTAAAACGGCAGCTAACATTTATTGAGTGCTTATTATGTATACGGCGTGCCGTGACTAACTTCACATGGATTATCTCAATTATTTTAATAACTCTGTGAAGTAGGTTTTCACTCCCATTCCCATTTCAGAGATAAGAAGACTGAGGTAAGACAGGTCCAAAGCCATACAAGCCACTGAGTTATATCTGACCCCAAACAGCTCTGCAGGGAAAACTCTGGGCTTCATTCTCTAACGCACCTCTTCCCAGGTCACTGGATTCTGTTCGATGGGAGTCATTTGATAACTCTCTAAATTGCAGAGAGCTGTTTGAAGCACAAAAATGATTCTTGACTACAGATATGTGAGTGAGTTTTTCCCAGTGGAGGGACAACCTCCTCTGCAAAAACCAGGTTTGTGTCCATTTGCACATTCATTTCAAAACCGTTTTACTCCGTAATACATTTGTGCTTCTTGAGCTTTTCCTTTTGACTCAGTTATAATAGTTGTTTGGTTCCTTCATTTAATTAATGAGATAAATAAATGATTTAATTCGTGTTCATTTTATATCTCATGATTTTGCCTTTAGAAAAAAATTGTCTGTTAACAGTTGAACCAGAAGACTGTCAGTGATGGCTCATGGGTAACGGAAAAGGAAATAAACAGAGATAGTAACTTGTAACTCAATAATCTTGTCGGGGAGGAGTGGGGATGTGTGTGTTTCCATCTTATTTGGTCCTTGGTTGCCTGCTACGTGGCAGATGTCATCTTCCCCTGACTGGGTAGGAGGAATGTCTCAATCTCCTCAAAGTCCAAACATGAAATGATAAGGCCTAGATTCAAAACCTCTTCTCCATTCGGAAGCGCACCTCCAAGTTCAGCTTCCTGTCTGAGCACCTGCCTCTCCCCAGTGAATGGCCCACAGCTCTTCCTAGCCCATAACCCCTCATGGGAGGTCCAAAGGGCACTGCCCTATGGCATCCACTGGAAAAGTGCCCCAGAGTACAGTCACCCTGACATTCATACAACAGAGTCATACATACAATTAAATGAGTTAACAGTTTTGACAGAAGATGATTTGATTTTGGGTGATGGGCACACAGTACAATATATAGATCTTGTGTCATAGAAATGTACACTTGAAACCTATATGATCCTATTAACCAATGTCACCCCAATACATTTAATAAAAAATAAATTTAAAAAGTGCTTAGAATGGTGACTGTATAAGTGCCAGTATAAGTGTTTGCTAACTAAAGACACACATATACACACCATGTAGATCCTGTAGAAAAGAAATCACCACACCCTGCTGATTTTTGCTCTTCATGTTTTTGTGTTGTTTTTGCTAATCCTCACCCGAGGCTATTTTTCCATTGACTTTTAGAAACAGTGGAAAGGGGTGGGAGAGACAGAGAGAGAAAACATGGATGTGAGAGGAACACTTCGATTGGTTGCCTCCTGCACGCACCTCAGCTAGGGCCAGGGGTCAAGCCTACAACCAAAGTACATGCCCTTGACCAGCACTCTATCCACTGAGCCAAACTGGTGAGGTCGATGTTTTATTTCTTGGGATCACAGTGGGGGAATGTGAACATGCAGGGCTGCTGGGTAGCTTCTCAGGGGCATTCCCAAATAGAACTGTAACCACCAATAAGATAATCCTGCCCATTGTAGCCCAGGCAATCTAACAAATAGGTGATTAAACATCCTATCTAATAAAAGGGTAATATGCAAATTAACTGTCACCCCACCACAAAGGTGGTGGTGCCCATAGCCATAAGATGGTGGTGCCCAGTCCCCTCAGCCCTGCCGCTGGAGTGGCAGCTTCCTTCGTGCAGAGGCGGCGGTGAAGCACCCATGCTTGGCAGATAGAGAGCGGACAGCAGGGTGTGGTGGCTTCCTTCGTGTGGCGGCGGCTAAGCCCCTAGGTCTGGCAGACAGAGAGCAGACAGCAGGGTATGGGGGCTTCATTGCCATGGTGGCGGCAAAGCCCCCAGGCCCTGCAGACAGAGGACAGTGGGGCATGGCGGCTTCATCGCCATGGTGGCAGCGAAGCAGCCAGGCCCAGCAGAGAGCAGAGAACCACAGGGAATGGGCCGAAGCCATCAGTAGGACATCCCCTGATGGCTTCAGGATTGGAGAGCGTGCAGGTTGGGCTAAGGGACCTTATCCCCATGCACGAATTTTGTGCACCGGGCCTCTAGTATAACCCATAAAATTAAATATATTAAAACTTCACAGTCTGGAACCAACATCAGCTGCTTTGTCTTCACTGGGTGGGAATGAAGACGGGGCTTTGCAGGGCATCTTTGATCTGGGTACTGTGTCAGCAAAGAGAGGTGCAGGGCCAGGAGCCTGACAGCCAAGTTTCTGAGAAGCCTTTTGCACCATTAGGCCTGGCTAGTGATGACTCTGACTATGCTGGCCCTCTTGGGGATGGGGAATAACATGGAGCATGAGGCGGTCATAGGCTGTACAGTATTTGTGACCTCGGCACAATAATAAGGAGGTGCTTTAGTGGCAGATCTTCCCGTTTCTTTCCTATTTAAGAAAACACGTGGATGACTATGTCATTTAAAACAATCTGTGCAGACATACCTTGCTTTCACTTTCATTGGATAGAATTTCCAGAGCTTCCAGGTGTGACAAGCCTTGGTACTCATCGAAGAGCATCCCGTAGTGTGCAGTCCTCTCGGCCGGGACTTGCTGCGCCAGTCTCTGCTTCTCCTTCTCCTTGGCCTCCCTTAACATCTGCAGAAATACGCAATATTCGTATACTCACTGTGTGCCCGGAAAACCCCGTTTCCTGCGTAAGATGTAGGGGGTGATGAGGGCTGACTGTATTTCTAAGGGTAGGTTTTAGTTACTTTGGAATTTCTAAAAAAAAAAAAAAAATGATGGTTTTGATGGATCCTACTGACAATTTTTACACAATATTCCACTTGGAACTTTATATGCTCACGATGTACACAACAAAACAAAGCAAAAATTCTGTGCCCTGGTTTAGGACTGGAAAGAAGCATAACAGAAGCTCCACAGTGGTTTCCATGGAAGTGTTTTCCGTGTGTGATTAAATTCTCTACAAAGTCAAGTTCTTTATAATGAGCACATGTATGTACACTAGGAAAGTTTAATCTATTGTGACAGGATTAACTGCGTTGGCTGCACTTAGGCACACTTCAAAGCAGAAACTAACTGACCTGATTTTATCTGAGTCACATTATCTAAAAATGTGTGTGTGTGTGTGTGTGTGGTTATTAAAACACACAAAATTAATAAAATATAAATTCATAATATATTCCTTACTAGATCCTGAACGTAAATAAGAATGTTAGCTTGGCAGTTCTTAGGTTGCTCATGAGAAGTATGGCTGTGAACTGAGTTCCTCTCCTTGTTGATAATTTTTTCTCAAGTTATGTTTTCTCAAGTTATGTCCTTAAATAAAAGGACAATGAAAGGAACACAAGTCCACTAGTCCCTCCCAGTTTCCTGCACTTGCTTTCTTTGATTTTATACCTCATTTATTCCTCATCAAATTTACTGGGGCATTAAGTTTATAGGGTTCTTTACTATCTGTGAAGAGCATCATAAAGACAATGACCACCATAAGGTCACGAAGGATCACGGGAGAATGGATTTTGTTTTTATTATGTGTCAATAAAACAATCAGCCACTTCCTCCTTTTGGGTCTTGATGTTACTGGCTGAAAACTCACAGGGCCACAGACAGAACTCTCCCTCCTGTTTGTCTTTAATAAGTGCAAGCTCTGAATTTTAACATTTTCAAAACAACCCCATCAAACCACTGGCAATTTTTAACACAATAACACCCAGTGAAGAAGGTTGATGGGGGGGAAAAATCACTCATTTGAAATATGGTGTCGGAGGAGAGCTCTACGGATGGAGCCTCGGGAAGATGAACTGGGTCTCAGAGCAAATTAAGCCTGAAGCCTCGCTGGAGGGAAAAATGTCAACACTGAAGCTGTCCTTTGGGCACATCACGAAAAGGTGGGGGTTTTGGAAAAGACATTCATGCTGGGAAAACAGAAGGCGGCAGGAAACGAGGAAGGCCAGACAGGAGAAGGGCTGACCTCATGCAAGAAGCCACAGGCCTGAGTCTGCAGGAGCTGAGCAGGAGGACAGGTCACTGTGCACGTGACTCAGTCACCAGGAGTCAAAGCCAATCGAGGTGGCAGGTGACACACACACCCCTCCCCACTGACCTCGCTGGGTTGTTGGTAAAACAAAATAACCGACTGACATGGAAATTGCTTCCTTTCTCTACACTAACTTCCAGCTCTGACTTTGTACTTTGGAATAGAGAGGAACAGGCTGAAATGAGAAGACGTCATCCTAGGATGATTTGAATTCACTGCAAACAATGGAGAGTGGAATTCAAGTTGCCTAAAGAAGACCTGGCTGTACCCAGGATGTTGGTTCTATTTTCCCTCTGGAAAGGCAATGGGTTTAAAAAGCAAGGAGTGATTCCTGCGTGAGATCCGAGGAAGGTTCCCCAGGGAGTTCCGCTGGGAGAGAACCGCGAGGCATGCAGGTGGTGCCTGGGCGAACACTTCCGATTTCCACAGTCACTGACTGTGGCTTAGGGAAACCCTAGCAGACTTCCCTCAGCTAACAGCAGCGTCCTTCCAACTGCTCAGGCCATCCTTGCCTCCTCCCCCGACCTCACACCCCACATGCAGCCCTTCAGGAAATCTGGACAGGCCTTCGCACCGCGCCCGGGATCGGCACTCATGACCACCTGCACGGCTCCTTGCTGTCCCAGGCCTCTACCACCTCCTGTTTCATTGACTGAAAGAAAAACTTGCAAAAAACCATAATCCCACCTGAGATAATGAAACGGTTCTTTCCATGAGTGTCTTGGTTCGCTTAAAACCTGGGTCACTTTCTGCGAGGACATTCATGGTTTTCTTGCCGATGAACTCCAACGCATCAAGCCCACCTGTCAAGACGCTTTTACCCTGCAGATGGGGGACGGGGGTTGCATGAGATTAGATTTTTACATTTTGCTGCTCTGCAGCAGTCAACAGCTCCCAGAGGGCTGTTTTCAAATATTAATATCAATATGATGTCATAATTTTTTTATCAGGTGATTTATTATCCACTTAATCTGATTTGCTTTCCCTTGGAAGAGCATATATCATATAATTTGTAGGACATGCAATGTTATTTTAAAAGGATGGTTAGGAAAAAAACAAAACATATCTGGGATTACTTTGACCAGCTCTGAGTGTATGAATAGATATGTATCAAGGACATAAAATTAATAGGTGACCCGATTGCTACTTTGAAAAAAATTTAATCCAAGTAACAGAGTTATGTGGAGCAATCTATTAAAATGTGAAATGCTCTTGGCAGTTTAGGGAATTCTTTAATCGAGGGCCCTGGAGTGCAGAAGCCTTAGGCTGTTTCAGATGGCTCCTCTACACCTTTAGAAACTAATAATAACTGCCTATGATTAGTATATTCATGAACTAAGACAGGCCAATTTCCATATATGACTGGCTTTAGACATTGTTCTGTTATACAGTTATCCTCTTGTGAATCCCTTTGTCAGTCACTGTTTTCCTTGAAAAAAAAAAAAGATGAAAACAATCATCTTTCTCACATAAACTGTTCATATAAACAGAAGTGCTTAAAGTCTTTGCAACTTCTGCACATACCCTCCGACTACACACTGCAATTACACTATGCATATACCTGTGTTTTTCCCATCTTACCTGAATTTACATACATTATCTGTTATTATATTACTAGAGGCCCAGTGTACGAAGTTCATGCACAAGTGGGGTCCTTGGGCCTGGCCGATGACCAGGGCCAATTGGGGCCTTCCAGCTGCTGACAAGGGCCTTCCTTTCCCCAGCTGCCAGGTGCTGACTGGGAACTTCCTTTGTTCCACACCACCCCCTGGTAGTCAGCAAATGTCACAGCTGTCAAATGCCCGAGGGGACAATTTGCATATTAGCCTTTTATTATATAGAATTACCTGCATACACTTCCCAACCTCCATAATTATCACTTCAACAGCATATTCTATTTCACTGAGTTAATATGCTTTTTTTTTCTTTGTCAGAAAATAAATTTATTATTGATAGTGAGTGAAGTCAGGTGTCAGTATTCATGATAGATGAGCAGTTGTATAAGCCAAGGTTGCCTTTATGTTGATAAAAAAACACCTTATTTCTCTTGTAATCATAAACATTATTCCTTAAAAGAGGGACATTTTCTTTCCTTTTTGTCTTCTTTACATGATCATCATAATAAGTTAAAATGAAACAGCTCTTATAGTCAAGGGAGGAAGCAGAAGCCCAACATGCATAGTCTGCATACTACGCCAGCACCGAGGGCCTGGATGGAGGTATCCTACCCTCTCCTCCCTTCTTCCATCTTCTCATCCCTGGTCCCACCCACAAGCTTTGCCGGAGTGGAGGTTCACCAAGTGATGGAGCTTGGTCAGAAGAGAAAGTTGGACAGAAAGTACGAAAGGTGGAAAGAGTTGCCCTCTCGTTGTCCTCACAGCCGGCATTACTAACACTGCGGTGTGTCCTTCACGGCTGATCCCTGATCTAGCGAGGCCTCGGCTTTCCAATCTTGTTGAATAACTGTGATGTGCTTCTGTTCACCTGCTCCCAGTGCTTCCCTTCATTGGCTTTTCTCTAAACAGGTTACTTCCTTACAAGGAAAAAACATGTCCCACCTTGAATCAATGTTGATGGAGTTCTGCTTCTTCTGAAAGTGGCTTTTGTCCTCCCTTCTCCATCATGCTCTGTTTGGCCTGATTGGCACAGCCCATGTCCTGACTGGCCAGCGCAGAGCAGCTGAGGGTCTGCTGGGCGTTCTGGAGGTAGCACTGGAGAGTCTTGGCCTGCAGATCCGCACAGACCAGGTGAACCTCACACCACTTGAACTCTGCTTCCACCTCCTCAGCAGCCTCTGAGCTCCTCTCCTCCAGTCCAGCCAGCTGCTCTTTGTAGAATGCATCCTGCCTCTTTATCACTTGGTCCTTCTCTTCCAGCAGCCTCGCCAGGTGTTTCGCCTTCGTGCGGTCCTCCTCACTTGACATCCTCTCCCTAGGCGAGTAGCTCTGGTTAACTGCTCATTGGCAAGAGCCCTCTCTTGGTCCAGTGCTTTGCTTTGCGCTCGTCGTTTCTGGTTTTCTGATTCTTTCTTGGCTTGCTCCAGGGCCTGTGCCTCGGCTACGCTTCTCTTCAGTTCTTCATCAGAAACTGAGGCACCATAAGCACCAGAATATTGGTGAGACTTCGAGCCTGATGGAGAGGTTTCCTTCATATGATCAATCACATTTTCCGAAAGCCGACGCCCTTCACCACGGTGATGTTCTCATTCTCATCCACCTCGAAGGTGACCCGGCGTATGCTGGAGGCCCCGCCATGGCTTCCTCTGCCCCTGCAGAGTCCTAGTGCAGACCCCGGAGCACTTCAGGCCCCACGTGCACACACGCGTGTGGACGTACCTGGATGCTTGCCTTGCATGGCGGGAGCAAAGCCTGAGTTAATATGCTCTATCCATCATTTCCATCCTGGACACTTAGACTTCTTTCCAGATTTGGGTGCAAATCAATAATCACTATAAAACACATCTTAAAATACACATACTTTGGGAGGACTGGGATATGGGCCATTCATACTTCTGTATATTTGATTTATTTCCTTCTAACATCTTATGGGGGGGGGGGTTACTAAAGTAGAGAATAAAATGAGAGAAGGAAGATTTGTGGAGACTTTGAATAAGGCCAGTGCTGGGGGAGGTGTCCAGAGCTTGGGAAAAGGGAACATAATGACCTTCCAACCTGTGGTTTCACTTTGCAAGCTTTCACCCGCAGTCAATGGCAGTTCAAAAATATTAAATGGAAAATTCCAGCGACAAACAATTCATACGTTTTAAGTTGCACAGCGTTCTGAGCAGTGTGACCTCA
>PVJC01051723.1:0-11373 GCA_004026665.1 Murina feae
CAGTAGCAGTGGTGGGAGCCTCTCCCACCTCCGCAGTAGTGCTAAGGATGTCTGACTGATGGTTTATGTTTGACTGATGGCTTAGGCCCGCTCCATAAGGAGCGGGCCTAAGCCATCAGTCAGACATTCCCCAAAGGCTCCCAGACTGCAGGAGGGTAACAGGCCTGGTTGAGGGATGCACCCCCCCCCCCGAGTGCATGAATTTTGTGCACCAGGCCTCTAGTAAAGAAATAACATATTCCAAATAAATGACAGATTAATTACACTATTGTTCCAGGCAAAGGGAAGTGAAGGAATAAAGTCCAAATTTAATATGAGGTGCACCTTTTTATAGGCAGTGGCACTGGGGAGAGTAGGCAGTCAACCAAAGAGCTGGTTTCCAGCTGCCAGTGCAAAAGTAAAAGTCTCCTCTTCCTAGAGCACATTGCTAGGGAACAAAGATGCCTGTGTTGGGAGGCTGCTGATCTCTTTCTCCAGGCCTCTGCAGGGTTCATCACTACTGTCTGCATACAGTGCCTTGCCAAGACAGGAGCGAATTCCCAAGGGTCTACTGAGTGTTTTTAGGTTTCACCCAAACCAAAACTCTCCAGCAGTCCTTACGAGCTCTCAGTATTTATAGTCTAAATGTCCCCTTGCCTTTGTTGCTTCTCCACATGTCCTTCCTATGCTCTCTCAGGGGCCCCTCCAGCTCTGCTGCTGACTGCTTATCAAGGACAACAGATGTAGAATGATGACATCCTGGCATAACTTCCTTCATTCTTATATCAAAGCAATGGGGGATGCTGACATACTGATACCACTTACTTCATTCTTCTATCAAAGCAACTTCTTTTTTGTCATAAACAACTTGAATTAAAACAACATCACTTAAGTCACAAACAACTGGATTTGAAATTGAACCTATTGCATATACAACAAAAGGGCAGCTGTGGAGTGTGATGGAAAGAGCACTGAGCTTGGAATCCAGATCCTGGCTTTGCCTTCTCCTAGCTGGGATAGGTCCTCTGAACCACAGTATACCTATCCCAGTTGTGCAAAAGCAATGATAGATAAAAGTGCTGGTGTCTTAGCACAAATCAAGATAGTGGCAAAAAACTAACAAATTATGCTAGAAATCATATTCTCCACCGTCATGCACTTCATTTTTTTTAAAGCCAACCATACTTAAGACAGTCTTTAATGAAGTAGTAAAAATTACTAATTTGATTACATCTTGACCCTTCAGTACATGTTTTTAATATTCCCATGTTGTAATGGTAGGTGTACATAAGCACTCCCACTCACCGTGGAAGTACTATAGTTGTCACAAAGAAAAGCATTTGAGTTGTGAGCTGAATTGCTCATTTTTTTAGTTGAATGACTGACATTATTCTTGAATATTCTTGAAAATGAGCAAAATGAACCTGCCATATTAAGTAAACAGGAAATGATGTTAATTGCCAACAATAAAATTTGAGCTTCCAATAATAAATTAAAATTCATCAACCACCGTGAGCTTGACAGCTTACCAATCCTTACTGAAGAGCTTGGTGGCGATACTATTAAATACAGTTTTTCTATATTGTATGATCACATGTGTCCATATTTGGAAGATCTACATAACTCCAGCCAATGTTTTCTAAATGGGCAATGCATAGTGTGTCAAAATCATAGGTGGGTAAGAAATCTTTAAAGAGCAGGATAAGCAAATTCACTTAAGTGTAACAGATTACGAAAAGTTCTTTGCTATGGCTTCAGATTTCACATTGCAGCTAACTTTTAGGAAGCTACCACTTGTCGAATTTAGGCATCGTATCAAAAAAGGATATCCTAAATTATCTGAAAAGGCTAATCAAAGACCTTTCTCCTTTTCCAACTGTGAGAGGCCAGATTTCTTTCATGCACTTCAACCAAAATGATCTATCTCAACAGACTAATGCAGAAAGAAGAGAGTCCACCTGTCTGCTTTTAACCCAATAATAGATTTACAACAATATAAAACAATGCAACTCTTCTTACAATTGTACTTTTTACTAAAATATATTTATGTTAACAAGTAATGAACTTATTTTTAACTTTTCAGTAAATTAGTAAATAAATATTTTAAACTTATCTCTTTGAAGCATTCAATATTTTAAAGAGTATATTGGCATCCTGAAACTAAAAAGTTTGAGAATTTCTGTCCAAAAACATGGATGCTGCAGTTAAAATGATTTTTTAAAAATAGACTTTTCTAGTAGTTTTAGTTTCACAGCAATATTAAAAGGAAGATACAGAGGTTTCCTCTATATACCCTCTCCCACACATGCATCACCTCCCCCATTATCAACATCACCCACCAGAATGGTACATCTGTTGAAATTGATGAACTTACATTGACACATCATCGTCACCCAAATACCATAGTTTCCATTACTGCTCACTCTTGGGATAGTGTAGAATGATATGTGCATAATGATATGTGCCCACTACTATAGCACCAGACAGAATATTTTCACTGCCCTAAAAATTCCTCTGTGCTCCAACTATTCATCCCACCTCCCCTCCACCCCCCGTCCCCTGGAAACTACTGATCTTTTTACTGTCTTCCTCATTTTGCCTTTAATGGAATGTCTTGTAGTTGAAGTTATACAATATGTAGCCCTTTCAGATTGGCTCCTTTCACTTAGTAATATGCATTTAAGTTTCCTTCATGTTTTTTTCATGGCTTACTAGCTCATGATGACTATTCAGTGCTGAATAATATTCTATTGTCTGGATGTACTACAGTTTGTCCTTTCACCTACTGAAGGAATCTTGGTTGCCTGCAGATTTTGGCAGTTAAAGGAATAAAGCTACAAACATCTGTGTGTAGGGTTTTGTGTGAACATAATTTTCAACACCTTTGGGTAAATACCAAGAAGAAATATTTCTGGATCAAATGGTAAGAGTGTGTTTAGTTTTGGAAGAAACTGCCAAAGTGTCTTCCAAAGTGGCTGTGCCATTTTGCATTCCCACCAGTAAAGAGTAAGAGTTTCTATTGCTCCATGTTTGGTCAGCATTTGGTGTTGTCAGTGTCCTGGATTTTGGCCATTCTAATAGGTGTCTGGTGGGTATCTCATTGTTGTCTTAATTTGCATTTCCCTGATGACATATGATGTGGAGCATCTTCTCTAGGCTTATTTGCCATTTTTATAACTTCTTTTGTGAGGTGTCTTTTAAGTTCTTTTTTTTTTTTTTAAATCAGATTGTTTTCTAATTATTGAGCTTTAAGAATTCTTTGTATATTTTAGAAAACACTGTTTTATCACATGTGTCTTTTACAACTATCTTCTCCCAGCCTGTAGCTCGTCTTCTCATTCTCTTGGCATTGCCTCTTTAAGAGCAGTTTAGCTTATCAATTATTTCTTTCATGGGTCATGTCTTTGGTGTTGTATCTAAAAAGTCATCAACATACTCAAGGTCATCTAAGTTTTCTCTTATATTGTTTTCTGGGGGTGGCTTTAAAAATATTTTTATTGATTTTTTATTTTTGGAAGAGAGGAGGGTAGAGGGAGAAAGAAACATAGATGTGAGAGCAGAATATTGATTGGCTGCCTCCTGCACGCCCCCTACCAGGCATATGGGAGGTACGGTATGGACCTACCCTAGGATGGGTAGTTAGGAAAAAGAAATCAAAGGAAACTCCATACACAAAAAAACAGACCAAATTTTAAAAATTAAACTTAATTTTTAAAAAATAAGTTATTTTCTCAGCAACTGGATTCCACAATTAATATCAGTATGCTGTTTAAAATGTTACATTATTAAAGAATAAACTTAAATAAAATGTATTTCATTATTAAAATGTTTAATGTAGTAAAACTCAAAAGAAGCCAATGCAACATGTACATATGTTATGATTCCATTTATTTGAAATTTTAAAACAGGCAAAATTAGTCTTTGATGCTAGGAAGTCAGAGTTGTGGTTGCCTGGAATGGGGGCAGGAGAGTGGGTGGGAGCAGGGATTAACTACAAAGGATCTTGGGATACTTTCTGGGATCTTGAGGATGTTCTCTATCTTTTCCAAATATGGTTTTATTAATTTTTAGAGAGGGAGAGAAAGGAAGAGGGAGAGATAGAAACCTCAACAAGAAACATTGATTGGCTTCCTCCTGTACGTCCCCTACCAGGCATATGCCCTGACCTGAAATCGAACTGATCAACTTTCAGTGCAGTAGATGATGCTCAACCAACTGAGCCACACCAGCCAGGGCTGTTGTACATTTTGATAAGGATGTTAGTTACATGAGTACATTCATTTATCAGTACTCAGAGAACTATATAGCTAAAATCTGTATATTTCCTAGAATGTAAATTACTTTCAACTAAAAATTAAATGCATAGAATTTTATATATTGTAATGTGTTATAGTTGATATAAGTAACATTATGGAAATATTCATTCTGTGGTCACTTTGCCTGCCAGCAACCTGGCTTTCACAACCTTTATATCATCACTGGTGGAAGATTTCTGACATCTTCCTGATCTTATGCCATGTGAATATACACAGGTCCTCTAATAACTTCATTTTGTTCAATGTTGTTTCATTTATATGTTGACTAGGGGCCCGGTGCACAAAAATTTGTGCACTTGGGAGGTCCCTCAGTCCAGCCAGCCTGTGCCCTCTCGCAGTCTGGGACCCCTCGGGGGATGTCCACCTGCTGGCGTGCCTGGCCAGCCTGGGTGAGGGGCTGATGGCTGTTTGCAGGCTGGCCAAGCCCCCGAGTGGGGACCCTCACTTCATTGGGGTGTGGCTGGCCTGGGTGATGAGCTGAGAGTTGTTTTCAGGCTGCCCATAGTTCCTTCAGGTTTTGGGTCCCTACTGGGGTGCCTGGGCAGCCTGGGTGACAAGCTGAGGGTCATTTTCAGGTTGCCCACAGCTCCCATTGACCCAACGTCCCAGCAAGGCTGTCTGGAATCAGGTTTCTGGGGTTTATTTATCTTCTACAATTGGAACACTATTGCTTTAAGCCAAGGCCTAGCCAGGGAACGAAGCCTCCTGTTTGCTTCAGCTCCATGGCTTCTATAATTGAAACAATGTTGCTTTAGTAGAGGCCCAGCCGGCCTAGGCAGTTTCCTCCATCGCTGGTGCAATGGAAGCCTCCTGTTGGCTTCAGCTCTGTGGCTTCTATAATTGCAACTATGTTGCCTTGAGCAGAGAGAGGCCCAGCCGGCCTAGGCAGACAGTTTACTCCTGGTGCAATGGAAGCCTCCTGTTTGATCTAGTTCCGTGGTGGTTGGCCTCCATCTTGGCTGGGTTAATTTGCATACAGCTGCTCTGATTGGCTGGTAGGTGTGGCTTGGATGGTGGGCATGGCTTAGGTGTCCTGGAGAAACGGTCCATTTCAATATTACTCTTTTATTAGAGTAGATAAGATGCCTTGGGAACTTAACTCTTGTTTAGCTCCATTAGCCTATGGTGAAATTTGTTTAGTCATATGTTGTTTCCCTTAAAGTTGCAGAACATCCACAACATTAAGTGACTTACTATAAATAATGTTGCTTCTGTTTTTCTAGTTTTTCATGCTTTCTTTCTTATCACAAGTGGACAAACTGGAAGGATCTTTGCCACAATGTTAATGATGTTATTTGGGGGTGAGGAGATACTAGGTGAATTTTACTCCTTTTTCTTCACTGTATTGTTTGAGTCTGTAACAAGAACCATGAGTTTTGTTTTGTTTTGTTTTTTAATGCTCTCAACACAAAAGCTCCTTTTGTCTTGTCCTGGCAAGGACATTTCTCCTTGGGTTACTGTATAGTCATTTGAAAACTGGGGTTTATACCATGGTAGGAACACATTTCCTCTTAGGCAACGTGCCCTGTGGGTGATTGTTAATGGTCTTGGGGTCTCGGTAAGTGGATACTTTCCCTCCTCATCTTTCTCCACCATACCGCTCTGTTCAGTCTCTCTGTGGGGCTAGAGCCCTGTGCTGTGGATTTGGGGTACTTGGAGGTGCTCTCCAGCTGCCTGTGCCTCTCACCTGCCTCCTTTGCCCTGTGCTCACAGATTCTTACCTGACCCTCGATGAACCCATGAATAACATCACCACGTCCCTGGGGCAGACGGCTGAGCTGCACTGCAAAGTCTCTGGGAATCCTCCTCCCACCATCCGCTGGTTCAAAAATGACGCACCCGTGGTCCAGGAGCCCCGCAGGATCTCCTTTCGGGCGACCAACTATGGCTCTCGGCTGCGGATTCGAAACCTGGACACCACCGACACGGGCTACTTCCAGTGCGTGGCGACCAACGGCAAGAAGGTGGTTTCTACCACTGGAGTCCTGTTCGTCAAGTTTGGTAAGCAGCCTCCACCCTGAGAGTGCCTTTGGCCTTCAGCCTCCATGGGGGTACCGAGGGAGGGCATGGGGGGGAGCACAAACTGAGAATGTCCTGTGTGACCAGCAACCCTAACGTTGGCACCATTGCACCCATTTTACACATAAGTCATGAAGGCCCAGGAGTTAGCTACCTGCTCAGGGTTGCCCAGCTAAGTAACCAGCAGAGCAGGAGTAGACTCCAGATCGGGCTGAGCCCAGAGCCCCTCCTCTGTGCCCGTGCGAGGGAAGTGGGACAGGTGTGCAGCACACGTGCTTTTTCTCTCCAGGGGCCATCAAAGGCCCCTGCTGGTGCAGTCAGTGTCGGGGTGCAAGCACTTAGCCTCTCACGGGAAGCTCCCTGCGTCCTGTGAGGACACCTACTCCACGGACTCATTTTTCAGCACTTGTCTTAGCATTCGCCCTCAACTGTGGGGTATAGACGAGTTCTCACTGGTATGCTCTTTAGTAGAGGCAGTTGGGGGAGGGTGCATGACTGGAGCAAAATAAGAAATCCCAGAAAAATAAATATCACCTCAGGAGGCTTGAGCCCTTTAATCTGCAGTGGTTTGCCTGCACCCATGCCCACGGGCCAGTAACCCAGCCTGACAGTTTCCTTTGTTTTTCTCTCATTTCTTCAGGCCCCCCTCCCACCGCAAGTCCGGGATCCTCGTGAGTACTTTTATCTCCTCCCTCCTTATGTCTAAGTGTTTCTCCAGAGATTTCTAGAGCAAAGGCAGTGTTATCCGCTGCTTGGGCCAAGGCACCATGTTTCCAGACTTCATTCCGTTTGGTCCTGCCCTCATTCCATGTTGCTTTTTCTCTGATATGAAGATTCACAGGAGACTAGCATTGGCAGTACTCTCAAGCGTGGTGGTGTTGATTCTGAGTGATCAAAGCAAAAATCTATTTACATTTCCTATTTGAGACTTAAGCTGACGTTATTTACAACCGTGGGTTTTAAAGAGGAAGCCGACAAGTGATGCAGTGCTGTGTTAAGAACTCATACTCCGGCCTTCAGCGTAAAAGGGCCTAGTCTAGGTCTCTGTGAGCATGTGCTTTGGGCATTCAACGGGTCAACAAGTAGGTGATCACTTTATTTTTTATTCCCTTTAAAGAACTCAGGGGCCAAAGTTCTGACTCACATTGGGGAAGAAAGCCCTGTGCCTGGGTAGAGAGTGACATGAAGTTTGATTTACTCTGAGTCCCTTGTTCCCAGAGTCCAAAGATCCACTTTCTGTCACTGACACTATTGGTGACGCATTTGTCCATGTTTCTGGCCAAGAGACTCTCTTCTTTGGCGCCACAAGTGTCCACTTAGGGTATCTTTTATGTGTATCTTTATTTGGGGGGAGGAGACTCATGTATTCAAGCTCTTGCTTTGCAAGAAAATATTTTTTATATTTTTAAACTTCTTAAATAAAACTCACCAGGTTCTGCCTCAAGACCATCGAAATGTCTGACCTAGACTATAACCGTGGCAAACACAGCCACTTTATTTGCTCTAATCCCTTCTGTGCCACTAATTACAATGTGGGATATTTTGATATGTTTGTATGTCCCTGGGGGCCCAGTGGCCCACAATCCCATTTTTAATAAAAATAGGTAATGGGTAAAAATAAACATTGGCCATCGGCCACACTGTTCTGCTGTTTTATCAGCTGGTTAAAGGCAACTGTAAAAGAAATCTTTAAAATCACTCGAGTGCTAATTGCATTCTACTTGCCCAGGTAGAAAACCTTGACTGATCTAAAATAGGTCAGGAGTTTGGTCACTCTGCGTTGCATTTCTTGAAGTTAATCTTTTAAAAAAAAAAAATGATCTCACGATTAATTGATAATGTGGAATCCGTTTGAAGTCTTATTTAAACAAAGATTACAACTTTTGTTACTCGCTGTAAAAATGCTTCCTACCCGGGTACCTTATTTGTTCCTGTTAATCTGTGTTTCAAATGTGGTTGATAATCTGTATCCCAGGTTGATTAATGTGGTTTTCATTAATCTGCCTGTGTTACTAAGCGTGAGGCTGTTGGGCTGTTGACTTTCCGCCTGTTGCATTTGCATCAGAAAGGTCCTTTCTTTTGGAAGTTTTACTTTGCTGCCACCTTTCTGAGGAACCCAGTCTATCTCACATGTTTTTCAATTTTACTCAAAGATGGTACAGAAACTCCCCCTTATCTCTGGGGGGTACATCCCAAGACCCCCACCGGATATCTGAAACCACAATAGTACTGAATCCTGAATATGATGTTTTTTCCCTAAACATACATCCTCTTTACAGCTTCTCTTTGGCATTTCCAAATTGCCAGCACCATTACTCTTGTGCTTTGGGGCCATTATTAAGTAAAATAAGGGTTACTTGTTCATCAGCCCTGTGATACCAGGAAGTTGGTCTGATAACCGAAACAGCTATGAAGTGACTAACAGGCAGGTAGCATATACAACATGGGTACACTAAACAAAGGTATGATTCACTTCCTGGGCAGGACGGAGAGGTGAGGAATGGTGTGCAATTTAAAACTTACGAATTGTTAATTTCTGGAATTTTCTGTTTAATATTTTTGGACCGAGGTTGACCGCAGGTATCTGAAACCATAGTAAGCAAAATTGTAGATAAGGGGGGCTGACTATCTTGTACTACTTTTGTGAGCTGATGTCTATGGAGAAGGTATGGAAGTTCTTAAAGATGCTTAACCGTAGCTAAAAGCATCCTTTGATGTCAGGCTGTTTTATATTAGCTGTCCACTTTTCCATCATGTTAGTCAGCGAGAGCATGAAATGCATAGCTGCCGTTTTTGCTTGGACAGAGCTTACAGTAAGATGCAATTGGCATGAGAAATTGATTGGCACTTCAATCTTCATTCTCATTGGGGCATTGCCAGTTGGCATTTTTATATCCTTTTTTTCTCTTTTCCTTAGAAATCAATGACATATCCTACTTTTTTTCCCTCAGCTCCCACTACTTAACCCTGTCTCTAAGAGTTTCTCTCTTCCTAAGATTAATTTCAAAATAAAATTCTAGTTCCTCTTCCTGTCCTCATAGTCCCCAACAAGCAGCCAAGCCTCACGACAATGGAGCAGGTAAAACATCACCAAACGACAGCCATGGGGAATATCACAACATTTAGGATTGCTCCGAAAGCCTTTGTCAAACTGCACAGTCCTTTTTCCAAGAGAGGAGTGAAGTGGCTTAATAAACTTGCTCTATTTACTTGAAGGTAGCACAGCAGAGTTACTACTATAAGGAGATCAAATGCAAGTCCATGGCACAACCCTAACGTTTGACGAGTGAAATTTAGGCAAATGAGACGTGATGAGAGCTAAGTACCGTTTGAGGTCACAGGGCTGGCTACACCACCGCCAACTGGGAAGGGCCTGTCCCTCAGGTCTATGGCCCAGGAAGGCAAGGCATGCGAGGTTCTGGTCAGTCCCTGTAGGGACTGCAGTAGTGTTCACATGAAGCTTCTAGGATGGCGTTCTAGTTTGTAGTAGGAGCAAGTTTGAGACGTTAGTCGGTTGGCTTCTGTTCATAGCTTCAGGCTTTATTTTCTTCTGTCACTGCTGGGTCCTGGCCCACCTCGAACAGTACATGGCCTGGGGCATGAGTACAAGAGGAGGCCCACATACCACACGTCTAAATATTTAAAAGTCATAAATCATGCTGGCAAGCTGTTAGATGAAATATGTTCTATCCTCCCACGCTGACAAATATACCTTCATAATGACAGAATAAAAAATACATGCAGAGTTATGGTTTTTATCTGACTGAAAGCCAGGAACTATCAAAAGACGATTTTAATCATTATTATGCATGTCTTGGTGTTCTGTTAATGGGCCAGAGATATTATACATAATTTATAGATTGTTACATATGAGTTCCATTAAAATTTTTTTATGGCCTTCATTTCAGCAAAATGACTACCTATGTCGTTTTACACAAGGTCTTTCCATAGTGTTTTTTTCTGGGCAGCAATGCCAGATTAGACAAACTTTCTTGAGTCACTGTAATTCTTACTTCTTAAAACTAATTATAATTTGGAGAAACTGCTTTCTTGAGCCAATAGAGACTATAATTCTCAATGAAATTCCTAAAGCAGTACTTAAATTTGCTAAGAATTTTAGCAAATGAACTAAGACCTTTGTGTCTCATACTTAAACAGAGTAATAGCGTCATATGATAATTATTTTTGTAGACTATGTGACAAAGTATGATTTCATCATAAAATCAGTATCATGTTTTACACATTATCCTGTATATGTACAAACTTAAGAGTAATGTGAATTGTTTAATGTATTAGTTTTCTAGGGCTGCTATAATAAATTACAGCAACTCAATGGCTTAAACAAAGTTATTATCTCACAATCGGGAGGCTTGAAGTGAGAGATCAAGATGTTGACCCAGTTGGTACCCTCTGAGGGTTTTGAGGAAGACTCTTCTGGTGATTTGCCACCATTTTTTTTAATGTCTTTATTGGCTTGAGAGAGAGAGGCAGGGAGAGGGGGAGAGAGAAACACGTGTGAGAGAGAAACATCGATCATTGCCTCCTGCATGTGCCGTGACCAGGGATCAAACCTACAACCTGGGTCTGTTCCCTGACTGGGAATTGAACCACAACCCTTCCATGCACAGGATGATGCTCAACCAACTGAGCCACACAGAGCCAACATTCTCGGCTTGTAGAAGTATCACCGTAGTCTCTGCCTTGATAGTCACATAGCCTTCTCCTTGTTTGTGTGTCTCTGAGTTTCCTCTTTTTATGAAGACACCAGTCTTATTGTATTAGGACCCATCCCAATAACCTCATTTTAACTTGATTACCTCTATAAGGACCTTATTTCCAAGTAAGGTCATATTCTGAGATACTGGGTAGTAGGACTTCAACATATGGACTTGGGAGCGGGGGTGGGATTATTCTACCCATAATACTTAATATTGCAAAAAAATTTCACATCCATGTGAAACTCTTGTAAACCTTAATTTATGAGAACTTTCAGAAGCACTGGCTGCAGTGTAAAGAAAAGTGGGAAGCCCTAACCGGTTTGGCTCAGTGGATAGAGCAT
>PVJC01051724.1:0-11372 GCA_004026665.1 Murina feae
CGGTGGCGCAGGCGGGGCAGGTGGTGCGGGAGGCAGTTGGAGGGCTGAAGACCGTGCGCAGTTTTGGGGCTGAGGAGCACGAGGCCTGTCGCTACGAGGAGGCCCTGGAACGGTGCCGGAAGCTGTGGTGGCAACGAGACCTGGAAAGGGCCATCTATCTGCTCTTCCGGAGGGTGAGCCGGGGAGAGGCCTGGGAGCGGGGCTGGAAACCTCCCCGGGTCCCTGCAGCTCCCCGCGGGAGAGCCGGGGGCGGGGCAGGGCTGGGTGGAGGGAAGGGAGGAGTCTGCCTCAGCCGCGCCTTCCTTCTCCCTCCCAGATGCTGCACTTGGCAGTGCAGGTGCTGATGCTGAGCTGCGGGCTGCGGCAGATCCTGGCCGGGGACCTCACGCGGGGCGGCCTGCTCTCCTTTCTGCTCTTCCAGGAGGATGTGGGCCACCACGTGCAGGTGCGTCAGCCTCCGCGCATGCTCTCTCCGTCCCTCTGTTTTTCTCTCTGCCTCTGGCCTTGGGATTTACTGGTTCTCCTTAAAAATACAAGACAAAACGAAACCCCAGCTCATTGTTGTGTTAGGAAGAATTTAAAACACACACCCTCCCCCCCTCCCCAAGGACAGACTATAATGAACCGCGTGTTCCCATCCCCCACTTTAACAAGGATCAGTTCGTGCCCACCTCCTTTCATCTCACTCTCCCCCGCTCCCCCGCCCACAGTATTTTGAAGAAATTCCCGGCTATATTTTCATATGTAAATATTTCAAGTGTATTTCTAAAACATAAACTTTAAACATATAGCCCGACTGACATAGCTTGGCTATATATATAACCACAAAGCCATGATCACACCTGAAAAATTAGCAATGATTCCTAAAATTCACCAAATACAGTCAGTGCTGTCTGCGCTTGCCTCATACATGTAATGCATGTGTGCATACACTCTCTCTCGGATGGAGCTGTGGTGGCAGCAGCCACGGGCTCTGGCACTGCCATCCCGGCACGTGCCCGCTGGACAGACGCCCCTCCACTGCTTGGGCCCAGCCGTGCATTGGGACTAGAAAAGGCAGAAGCAGCATTGAGCTCTTTCCCTGGATTTACCAGGTTTCAAAAATAGTTCGTCACTTCATCTTGGCTTTACTTTGTAAAGCTCCTGGACATCTGTTGAACATTTTGTGCGTGGAGAACTGTGGGAGGTGCCACGGCGGGCACAGTGCCCCCGAGGACGCCCCTGTCTCCTGGCAGGTCCCTGTGCACCAGCACAGTCCGCGGCAGGACTAGGAGCGGCCGGGCGGGCCGGAGGGCGGCCCGTGGTGCAGAGCAGCTGGAACAGGGGCAGTGGTGCTGCTTGTAGGCCGCCCGGAGCGCACCTTTAAAGGTGGACGCTTTTCTGGACGAGGGGAGTGTGGCTGGGGGGCAGGGAGGGCGTGGCAGAGAGCGTGGGCAGCCCGAGGCTGGTTTCTGGGGGCTGACCCTGCCCTCCTGTCTCCCAGACCCTGGTGCACATGTACGGGGATATGCTGAGCAAAGTGGGCGCCGCGGAGAAGGTTTTCTGTTACCTGGACCGACGGCCGAATCTGCCTCCGCCGGGGACCCTGGAGCCGCCCTCGCTGAGGGGCCTGGTGGAATTCCGGGACGTCTGCTTCGAGTACCCCCACCGCCCGGACCAGCCTGTGCTCAAGGTGCCCGGGCGGGACGGACGGACGGACGGTCCCCTGCCCGCTGCTGGGCGTGACCAGGCCTTCGAGCTGGATCGGTAGCAGCTATGGGCCGGCCTCGCTCTGATGGAAAGAAGGGGCCGGAGGGAGGAGGGGCGCCTTAGTCTCTCCTGCTCTTCCAGGGCCTGACCTTCACGCTGCGCCCGGGCCAGATGACGGCGCTGGTGGGGCCCAACGGCTCAGGGAAGAGCACCGTGGCCGCCCTGCTGCAGAACCTGTACCAGCCCACGGCGGGGACGCTGCTGCTGGACGGGGAGCCCCTGGCCCGCTACGAGCACCGCTACCTGCACAGGCAGGTGTGTGGGAGGAAGGGCAGGTGCAGAGGGCTCGGGGTCATGCGGGAGGAGAGGGCGAGGACCCCGCCAGGCGCCACGTCCCGGCTCCCTCCGCGCAGGTGGCTGTGGTCGGGCAGGAGCCGGTGCTGTTCTCGGGCTCCGTGAGGGACAACATCGCCTACGGGCTGCAGCGCTGCAGCGACGAGGAGGTGATGGCGGCGGCCCGGGCGGCTCAGGCCGAAGAATTCATAAAGGAAATGGCGCACGGACTGCACGCAGGTACCTCCACCTGGACAAACGGGAGCTTACTCTTGGGTGAGGGCGGTGCCTCTGTGACTCCACCAGCTGGTGACTCCCTTGCCCTCCCCTGGGCCCCCACTGCCCCTCCCAGCACCAGGCGCTCCTGGGCAGCCCAGCGGTGCCCAGGGCTCCTCGCGTGCCAGGGAAATACCAGCTGTGCCCGGTCCCTGCTTGTGGGAGGGGGTCGTGGTCACTTGTATGTGAAGACGAATGTTTCGTGGCCTCTCAGATGTAGGGGAGAAGGGGAACCTGATGGCCGTGGGGCAGAAACAGCGTCTGGCCATTGCCCGGGCCCTCGTGCGGGACCCTCGCGTGCTCATCCTAGACGAAGCCACCAGCGCCCTGGACGTGCAGTGCGAACAGGCGGTGAGTGTGGGGCAGCGGGGCCTGGCGGGACAGGGGCCCCCAGTGGACGGAGCACCTGTGTGTGTGTGTCTTCATGTGTGTGTGGGTGGGGGGCAGGAGGAGAGGATGGAGCATGTCGTGCTGGGGGCAGTCCCACGTGGGACTGCTGCCTCTCCCACGCTGCGGCCTGTGGCTCAGAAGGGTGGTGCAGCCCTTTGTCGGCCCCTTTCCTGCCTCCTGGGTTTCCTGCCTTCTGTACCCTAAACCGGAGGAGGCGGGCCAGGGGTGTGGCGCCCCTGCTGAGGCTGTGTGACCCCTGCAGCTGCAGGACTGGCACCGTGGCAGGGACCGCACCGTGCTGGTGATCGCGCACAGGCTGCAGACGGTGCAGCGCGCCGACCAGGTCCTGGTGCTGCGGCAGGGGCAGCTGCTGGAGCCCGAGCAGCTCCGGGAGGGCCAGGACCTCTACTCCCGCCTGGCGCAGCAGCTGGAGGGCTCGGAGGACTGAGGGCGGACACTGGCCCCCACGGCCGCCTTCGGACTAGCAGAGCGCTCTGAGCACTCTGAGCCTCAGGGAGGGCAGCTGGTGACTCCGTGATGCAGATGTGGATCACACGTGCCTATGTCTCCTGAGGGGGCTGCTGTCTGTGCCCTGGGACCTTATTCTGTGAAGAGCAGCACAGTGCCTGGTGCTGAGCCGTGTACTGTGCAGAATAAATGTATTTTAAAATATTTTTCTTGTGCTATGAGCAGCACACATCACACAGAGAAGGAGGTCTGACCTCTGTTTCACTTCCCAGAGGACCACAGCTACTTCTTTGCCGGCTATCCTGCTAGTCTTTTATCTGTTCTTTGAGAGCTATAGTAGCCAAACGGACATAAATATTCCCACGGTTGCCCCTCTGTATCCTTCCCCATTCTCACCAGCGTCTGATATTTTGGGAGCCAGGGTTCGGAGGAGCAGAGCTCAGTGCCATAATTAACAATGTTAATAAAAATTGATAATAACTGCTGTTCCTAGTGCTTAATGTGAATAGGAACTGTGTCAAGTGTTTTTCATATGTTATCACTTTGAGTCCTTATTCTCAATCCTATGAGGTTGGCTGTTATCATCCCCATTTTATAGACGAGGAAACTGAGACTCAAAGAGATTAAATAACTTCCCCAAGCTTGCACAGTGGAGCCGGAGTTTGAATCCAGGCCTGACTCCAGAGCCCACACTAGGCCATGTATCATAAGGAGCTCTTATCTACTACCTGGCATAGGGTTCGAGTCATTGTAGACAAAACTAAATGTTGAGTAAGTGAATAGATCTCTTTCTTCCACTGTCCTCATCCTTGGTCCTGCCTACAGGGATGAACCAATGACAACGCGAAGCTGTGTACAGTTCTGGTTGCTGGGAGGGGCTACGTGTGGAGGCTCCTATTCTAGGCAGCGGGAGCTTTCACATTCCCAGAAACAGCAGGTACTTTCCAGCCCTGGCGGTGCGCTGGCCGGGGCTTCTGCTGTGGGATTCTGTTCTGCCTGGAAACTGGCTTGGGCTCTTTAACGTTGTGAGAGTGAAACCTGGCTTTGGAGAGACGCAGGCCAGCCTGATTCCTTCTCCTGCCTGCCAAATGTCCTTCCTGCCTTTATGCAATGGGACTTATAATTCCTGGACCTCCCAACCTATGGAAACCTCATGGAGGAGATGATGTTAAAATTCTGTGGTATCCTCAGTACAACTGCACCCACAGACCCATAACACTGTAAACCCAGGAAGGAAAGTGACCTGAAACCACAGCTCAGCAGCGATAGAGCCGGGAGGAAAAGTCGGGTGTTGATGGCAGTGCAGGAAGCTGCAGCAAAGGGTCTTAGGCTGCCCCCAGTCTATCTCAGGACAAACTCCCAGGTACACCTATGTCAGGGACACAGAAGAATGTTCTCTGACAGTCAAGGCAGTTGGTCTTGACAGACAAACCCTACCGGTGTGGTCTGTTTAGCAACCACGGGGAGTTCTGCTGGTCCCAGAGTCCTGGTTCTCTTCAATCACCCCGCCTGCCCCAGCACCTTGTGATTTCCCTTCTTCTTGTCACTGACCTTCAGCATCTCTCCCACTCAGTCATGTTTCACTCGTTACAAAGGAAGAATGAAAGGAAAGGGGGAAGGAACCTTAGGAGCCCAGAACAATCTCTACCTCCTCCGCCCTGTTTGGCATTGGCCTTCAAGTCCCTGGTGCCCCAGCCGAGTGATGAATGCAGAGGAGAAGCGTGGAGCTGTGAGGTGTGAGGGAAAGGACTAGGGAATAAGGAAAGCAAACATCTCCCTTGTTTTGGGTGTTCAGCAAGTGAAAGGAGCACCCCCTTATTTGAGTCTGATGCCACCTAGTGGCTCTAGGAAATCCTGAGTTTTCAATAGTTTTATGGACTCATGAATTATAATATTCAATAACAATAACAATCATTTATAGAGTCCTTCCTGTGTGCTACTGCTGTGCTGGGCCTGATATATATTCTTAGTTTATCTTCAAGGTAATTCTAAATGGCAGGTATTGCTACCCCCAAATTCAGGAGACTTAGACGCATGTGCTGACTTCCCGGACTACAGAGCTAGGAAGAGGTGGACTCTGCCAGCTTTACAACAAACTTGTCAAGAGCTGTTGCCTATACTTCCTGCATCCATTTACCCTCCCACTATTCTTTTTTTTTTTTAAAGACACAATGTTTTTGAATAGGCAATTTGTTGATGAGGTTTAAAATGTAAGAGTAGGCCTTCCTTCCCCTTGCTGCCAGCACTGGCTTCCCTCTGGCACCAGGACCCAGGCTTCCCTCTGGCCACTGGCAGACACCCAGGACCTGGGGTTCCCTCGCAGCCCTGGCTTTGTCCGGAAGGGCGTCTGGTCTAATTATCATATTACACTTTTATTATTATAGATTACTAGTGACCTGGTGCGTGAATTTGTGCACATTGAAAGGAAATTAGAAGGTGGCTGAGGGGGAGGGACTGGGTGAGATGGCTGGACATGCCCTGAAGCCAACTTCCTGTGGTCCTCCCCGGTGTCTGTGGAGTGAGTGGGATCCCTCTGGCAGGTGAGGTCCTCAGCCTGGCCTATGGGGATTGGGCCAAAACTAGTTGTCCAACGTCCCCCAAGGGGTCCTGGAGTTCAGAGGCTACAGTGTTGCAGCAACAACACAACCCATGGCTGAAGGTGAAATCATGTGGCCCCGAGAGGAATTGGGCTTCCCTCTTCTTTGGTTTTGAGGTGCGTCACCCAAGAACCACTGCTGCCAAGTCACTGCAGCTCGGCAGCTCCTGAGTTGAGCATATGGCCCCTGGTGGTCAGTGCACGTCATAGCGACTGGTTGGACCAGTGGAGGGACACTTAGCATATTAGCCTTTTATTTATATAGTTATGTTATTTTACATGCAAACAGCTGTCAATCTACTTTTGTCCCACCATGTATATGGCCTTTTCATAGACGTACCATATTTCATTTAGCCTGTCTCTTCCTGTTGATTGGCAGTCTTTCATTACTATAAACAATGCCTTAAGGAGACACTGTAATATACATGTGCAAGAATTTCACTAGGATAATCCTGAAGTGGATGGTGCTGAGTTCAAGTATATTATTAATATTGATAGATATTGAAAAGCTGCCTTCATAAATTGTACTACTGCACAGTTCCCATCAGTTTTTCTGTTTTCCCACATTTTCACCAATACCAAGTTGTTTTAACTGTTTAGATTTTTGCCAATTTTATGGATAAAAAGTTGCATCATATTGCAGTTGTCATTTGCTTTTATTTTATTACCACTTAAGTAAAAACTCAGAAAGAAAAATTGGGATGCAAGCAGCAAAGATGAGAAACAAACACACACACATACACACACACACACACCAAGTAACAACAGCACACCTGTCTAAAATATCAATATGTTAAAATGGGAAATTAAAAAATGACTATAACTATAAAAATCACTAGCAATAATGACTATTAAATTTAAGAACAAGATGGAAAAATCACAAATACCAGGAGAATGAGGCAGATAAAGTAAAAGCCTCTCAAGTCATTGTCATGTTTGGAAGGTTAGAGATATTGATGAACTTTGTTAGCCAGTTGCTGTCAAGTTGTCATATTACAAATGTAGGGATAACTCTTATCTCATAGAATTTAAAACTCCTAAGCCAGTAGGGAGATATTAGAGAATAATTAAAAATTTTAATTGAATATAAACATGAAAGGAGAAAAAAAGAAGCAAAGAAAGAACATAAAATAAAAAGTACAATATATGATGTGAAAAGAAATTCAGAAAACTTAGCAATCACAATAAATGTAAATAGCTTAAATTTAGGAGTTAAAGAAATTATCAGATTGGATTAGTATTATTGCCAACTCCAGTTCTATGCTCTTCACATGAATCTCTCTCTCTCTCTCTCTCTCTCTCTCTCTCTCTCTCTCTCTCTCTCACACACACACACACACACACACACACACACACACACACCCTAAAGACATGAAAAGGCTAAAATCAAAACATGCAACATGACATATAAAACTAACAACAACAGAAGTCAGCTTGTCGGGTTACACTGATATTTAAACATATAGTCTAGTCCTGGCCAGGTGGCTCAGTTGGTTGGAGCATCATACTGAACATACTGTCTGTGAGTTTGATTCCTGGTCAGAGCACAAACCTAGGTTGTAGGTTTGATCCTGGTTGGGGCGCATACGGATGGCTACCAATCGATGTCTCTGCCCCTACCCCCTCTCTCCCTCCCTCCCTCCCACCTTCCTCTCTCCTTCCCTCTCTAAAATCAGTGAGCTTATCCTTAAGTAAGGAAATTTATATATATAATCTAAGACCAAAGGCAATAGTAGAGACAAAAATGATCTTTGTATGATGATAAGAAGTCACCAGAACATTATATTAAAACAATCAGTCTGCACTTACCAACAAAGTCACAAAATACCCAAGAAAATATAGGAAGAATAACAAAAAGAAATTGACAAATAAAAACACATTTCTCAATAATTATAGATTAACTGGAAATATAAGTAAGCTTGCTGGTGGCCTTGTCTGTAATATCTGAGAGTCAAAATCTATTTCTTAAAACTGATAAGTCAAGTAGTTGTATTAGAACATATTTAGGAATACAAAGGTAAACCCAAAATGGAAGAGGAAGGGAGAGGATATAAATTAATATTATGCCATTCATAGAAAACTAATAAGAAACTCCTCCTCCCAGAAGAGAAAACTAATTCTATTATATAAAAATAAAATTATCAAGACAGTCCCAAAACATACACCTTCTTAAATATCGAAAAAACTTCAGTTTAAAAAAACACAAAAAAGACACAGTGAAAGGTTTAAAAAAAGAAATATTTATGCAAAAAGCATATTTAACAGAAAAATAATCTCTAATTTACACAACCTGTTTGCTATATAATAATTGTAAATTGGCTAAACTCATGTATAAAATAAAAATATTTTTAGATTAGATCAAAAGAAAAACTCCTCTGAAGCTTGCAATATACAAAAGACATACCTAAAATGAAAGTGTGTCAGAAAGGTTTGCTCACTTATTGAGCAAACAGAATGATGGCCAAAGGCATCATAAGAGAATGCAAACAAAAATGAAGCAGAGGTTGCAAAG
This sequence comes from Murina feae, assembly GCA_004026665.1. Lineage (NCBI taxonomy): Eukaryota > Metazoa > Chordata > Mammalia > Chiroptera > Vespertilionidae > Murina > Murina feae. Next base: position 8,265 of record PVJC01051724.1, read on the forward strand.
TTATTAAACAAGGTGAAACTCAAAGCCCCCAAAATTCAGAGAGACAAAGAAGATACTTTATAATGTAAAGTTCAAAATTTATAATAAATAAGAGATGTATAAGTTCTAAATAGCACATAAGCAATTCTTGTAAAGCAGAAGTGAAGGTAGCTACAGAAAATATTCACAAAGGTGCTAATAGGTGACTGTGACTTTTCTCAGGACCAGACAGATCAAGTAAATAAAAAATAAGTATGGATATAGAAGATATTACTAACATAATAAAAATTAGATCTGATAATTATATATTAAAGTTTCTTTATTGAAAATTGAGAATATAACTTTTCAAGTTCCAACAACATATAATAAAAAATAGACCATATATTGTGGCACATAAAACCTCAGTAAATTCCCCAAAGTAGGAATGATATAGATACTATTCTCTGACCACAATGGAACTAATAACAATAAAATCAGAAACAATAAATACTTTTCACAAATAAAATCAGAAAAGTTAAGTGCTCTTTAAAAAAAAATAAACTAAAAATTTTCTAGAATGTGAAACAAGCCAGTCAGAGAAAGATAAATACCACATGCTCTCACTCATTTGTGGAATATAGTGAACAACATGGGCTGATGAACAGGCACAGATCCAGAGACAGAGAAGCAGCAATCAGACTGTCAAACCTCAGAGGGAAAGTAGGGGAGGGTGGGGGTAAGGGGGAGAGATCATCCAAAGGGCTGGTATGAATGCGTATAAGCCCAACCAATGGACACAGACAACAGAGGGGTGAGGGCATGAGTGTGTGTGTGGGGGGGTTATGGGGGAATGAGGTCACATATATAATACCTTAATCAATAAAGAAATTAATGATTGAAAAAAAAAAAGAATCCCACTTCAAAACTTTTGGAACATAGAGCGCTACTCAGAGGAGAATTCATGGCCTTACTTATATCAGCAAAAGGAAAGAATTGAAACCAGGTGAGTTAAGTGAAAAGAACAACCAAGTTAATCAAATGAAAGCAGGAGCAGGTAATAAAGATAACAGCAGAAATTAGAGAGTTAGAAAACTAAAGAACAGTGGAATACCTTAATTCAAAAGCTTTAATTTTTTTTCCCTAAGATAAACCTAATCATGAAAAAACAGTAAAGATGTTGCCAGTAGAGAAAATGAGAAAAGGCAATGACAAAATTAATACAGGAACAGAGGAAAAAATAAAAAAAGACCACTTTGTTCAATTTTATGGATTAAATGAATAATTATATTAAAACATATACCCAAAGCAATCTATATAATATAATTTCCATAGAAGAAATAGAGAAAATTATAAAGGAGTTATCCTCAAGAAAGTTCAAAGCCCAGATATTTAGGGGAATGTAATAAAGTTTTGAAAGAGAGAGAGAAAAAAGGTAAATCCAATTATAATTAAACTAGAGGCCCAGTGTGTGAAATTTGTGCACAGGGATGTGGGATGAAGTTTGGGGAAGGGGTCCTCTCAGCCCAGCCCCTCTCCAATCTGGGAACCCTTACGGGATATCTGACTGCCGATTTAGGCCCGGTCATGGGGATTGAGCCTAAACCGGCAGTTGGACATCCCTCTCTCAATCCAGCACTGCTGGCTCCTAACTGCTCACCTGCCTGCCTGCCTGATTGCCCTAACTAGCCCCCCTATCAGCCTGGTCACCCCTAATCGCCTCTGCCTGGTGACCTGATTGCTCCTCACTGGCCCCCCCTGCCAGCCTGGTTGCCCCATGCAGCCTGCCACTCAGTTGTTTGGTTGTCCCTCACTAACCCCCCTGCTGGCCTTGTTGCCCCACTTAGCCTGTTGGTCTTCTGTCAATTGTTTTGGGTGTGATGGCCCTTGGCTCTTTATATATATACTAGGGGCCCGGTGCACAAAAATTTGTGCACTCAGGGGGTGGGGGTCCCTCAGCCCGGCCTGTGCCCTCTTGCAGTCTGAGACACCTCGGGGGGATGTCCACCTGCTGGCATGCCTGGCCAGCCTGGGTGAGGGGCTGAGAGCCATTTTCAGGCTGCCCACAGCCCCTTCAGGGTTCATGCACTGGGGGGCGGGAAGACTGGTGAGTGCAGGCCTGGACGTTTCGCCCTGGAGGGCCCACGATTGCACATGCCTGGTGGGCCCACACCGCTGAGGGGGCACACCTGGCGCAGAGTTGGGTGGCAAGCCAGGGGTGGACGCTGGTGCAGAATCCCTCGGTGGGGCCCTGCTGCTGAGCGAACACACCCGGGGTGGAGCTGGGCAGTGAACTGGCTTCGGATTCTCCGCACTGTGCAGCAGACGCTCCCGCACGCCCTGTGGAGGCCACTGGGGGGCGGATGAAGGTAGTGGACCCTGGACGGGTGTTCCTGGACGCCCTGTGGAGGCCTCCAGGGCAGAGCCAGGCAGTGGACCCAGGACAGGGGTTCCTGGATGTCCCGCAGAGGCCCCCGGGGGGCAAAGCCAGGCAGCAGACCCAGGACGGCTGCTCCTGCACAGCCTGCAGAGGCCCCGTGCTCCTGCATGCCCCGGGGAGGCTCCCGGGGGTGGAGCTAGGCAGCAGACCCAGGACAGCTGCTCCTGGACGCCCCGAGGAGGCCCCAGGCCAGACCCACCTTCCCACTGAGCTGACACACCTGGCATAGCTATACCGGCCGGCCGTGGAGGCTCCCAGTGCAGAGCTGCCCTGCCAGCCTCCATCTTGGCTGGGTTAATTTGCATACAGCCGCTCTGATTGGCTGGTGGGCGTGGCCATGAGCAGAGGCTCAGCCAGTCTAGGCAGGCAGTTGCAACAGAAGCCTTTGGTTTGCTCTAGCTCCATGGCTGTTGGCCTCCATCTTGGCTGGGTTAATTTGCATACAGCCGCTCTGATTGGCTGGTGGTAACAGTCAATTTGCATGTTTCTCTTTTATTATATTAGACTAGGGGCCCGGTGCACAAAAATTTGTGCACTCGGGGTGGAGGGAGTCCCTCAGCCCGGCCTGTGCCCTCTCACAGTCTGGGACCCCTCAGTGGATGTCCTATGATGGCCCCAGTCTGCCAGGTGCCTTTTGTGTGTGTGTGTGTGTGTGTGTGTGTGTGTGTCACCACTGGGGACCTGCCCCCAGCCACATCTGAGGCTCGGAGCAG
>PVJC01051725.1:0-11370 GCA_004026665.1 Murina feae
GGGGGTGGTAACCGGGCAGAGGGTAGCTATGGGGAGAAAAAAGAGGAATCACTGTAATAATCTGAACAATAAAGATTTAATTTAAAAAAAAGAATATGCCCAGGAACATCAACAGTGAAGAAACATAATAAACGGAATAAACTCTAAAAAAAAAAAGAAAGAAAGAATGCAATGACTACCTAGAACATTCAAGGCTATGCCTACCCTGAACCCTTCCTTATGCAGAATCAGCCTTTCCAGCTCCTCCGCTAAGACTTCTCTCAGCATTCCTAATGTCTGAGTTATCTGTTTTATGGTTGGGTAAGGGGAATGTCTTTCACAACCTGTAAAGAAGGGAACATTGCCAAAGACGAAGATGGAGAACCTGGATGATATATTAAGCTTTTATGCTTAAAGAACCTTGGACTAAGCTACTTATATAGTTGTAAACTTGGACACATTATTTAACTTCCATGGTCTTTGTTTCTCCATCTGTTGTAAAGAAAATGACAGACCCTACCTTGTGGGGTTGTTTTGAGAACTGAATAAGATAATAGATATAAAATGTCTGCTCTGAGCTGGGCACATAGAAAATATGCAATAAATATTTTTATTTTAAATATAAGTGCCTGGAACTGCCCTGCTGTCAAGGATATAAATTTAGTCACTAGAGTTCATAGAGTACATTAGCTTTCATCTGCTCTAATAGTATCCAATATTCACATAGACCTCCCAGTCCATGGATTATTGAGCATGCCTTGCACAGGGAGGCATTCAGTGAGCAGTTACTGATTATTCATCATGAACTGTTGTTACTCTGAGGAATGAGTCCTTGCACTCAGGAAATATGGGATCTAGTACTAGTAATAATGATAGCTAAATATATAGCATCATACCAAACACTGTTCTAAGTATTTATTTTTAATCTTTATTGTTGAGAGTATTACAAATTATCCTCCTATTTTCCCCATTGACCCCCACCCAGTTCCCACCCCACCCCAGCCCTTCACCACCCTACTGTCTGTGCCCATAGGTAAGATCTTTGATTAATCTCTTCTATTTATTAATCAACTGCTTTAATCCTTACAATAACTCCATGTAGTAGGTACTATTGGTGTTAACATCTTCATTGACAGATGAGAAAACTGAGGTCCAGAAGGGTTAAAGAACTTTGAAAAATCCTATAAGTATGAAGTAGCAGATCCAGATCAGACTTGAACCCAGGCTGTGGGTCCTGGTCTTCACATTCAACTACTTGCTGTGTTAGGGAAAGCCAAGCAAAATAAATAACAATACATGAGAAGTGCTACTTTAAATTTAAGTTATTCCATGATAGGGAGACTTGGAGGTAATTGACCTAACCCACGTAAGAATAGTGGTAGCAGAGGAAGTGTTGAGGTAGTTGAAAGACGGAAGGAAAATGGAAATTTCCCTGTGAAAATGGCTTAAAAGTAATTTTTATATAAAATCATGAGGAGGCATTAAGTAAAAAACAGACAAGAGGACATTCTGGGAAGGACATATTACACTTGAAATCATACACAATCACCAGTTATTTATTTCAGTAATATTAGACATTATTCTTCCTGTTCTTCCTCTCCCTTTTTTCCATTTTCCATTTCAACCCTTTTACTAGGTTGGCTATTCTGTAAGCAAATGTTTTATCTAATACTAATAAGGATAATCATTCTGGAAACAAAAGCCTGTAATCTATAAGGTATGAGCCAGAAATCTAAATTTCATTCTGAAATTCCTACTGTTAAATTGCCATGGTCTCTTTCCTTATCAAGGAACCCATCTTTGTATATACTAAATTTCATAGATTTTCTTATTCTGTGATTTTTCTCTAGAAAATTTCTTCCTTCCTGTGGAATAAGCCTTGATCCCTAAGTTATTTTGTTTGCGCCTTCTTCATAAAAGTTGTTAAGAGTGGCTAAGAGTTTGGATTGTAGAAACCAGTAGGTGTGGGTTTGAGGTTCAGTTCTGCTCCTTGCTAATTTTATGTGCCTGAGCAAATTATTGAGTTTCTGAACATCAGTTTTCTGATCTTAAAAATGTGTTAATAGCCCTGGCCATTGTGGTTCAATTGGTTGAGTATTGTCCTGTATACCAAAGGGTCATGAGTTTGATTCTCAGTCAGGGCACATATCCAGATTACAGGTTCCATCCCTGGTAGGGGTGCATGCAGGAGGCAACCACTCGATGTTTCTCTCTTCAAATACTAACCCATAAAAGTAAATTCCCCAGTGGTGGTTATATTTCTTTATTATATAGTACTACTAAAATCTAACATTTATAAGGATATTTGCATTGTAAAAATAGATTTAGAGACATAATGTTTTCCTTTAATAATGACTAGAGACAAAAAAGTTCAGAATATACATATTCAGTGCTTAGATTCAACAATATCTCATGCTTTAATCCTTTAATAGCACTGGGGTTAGCAAAATCTGTCTTCAGCCATAGATTTAAAGATTCTTTTTAAGACAGGAAAAGACTTTGTAGAACTAATCTATGACCTATAAATCCTGTTTACTCCAGATGAACAGGAACCAATCAAGCTTTTCAGCCTACACTGAAAGATGGATGTGGTATATGTTAAATTTACATGAAGAAGAGTTCTATAGCCTTAAAAATAGATTTTACATTTTGAGGGTAAAAATCTATAATAATAAAAGCATAATATGCTAATTAGAGCAGATGTCTTTCTAGATGACCTTCTGGACAACCTTCTGGACGAAGCCTGGGATGCCTGGGTCCTGGGTGCCAGAGGGAAGCCAGTTCCAGCAGCTGGGGAAAGGAAGGCCTACTCTTGCACAAATTTCACACATTGAGCCTCTAGTATATCTATAATAGTCTATTATGCTTAGGCCACGAAGGACAGTATTTTGGAGATTATTATGATACAGTCCCTAGTCACTTTGGTTGTGCTATAATTTTCAAAAAATGCTTTTGAATTGACTATTCTCAGTTTCATCCTACCTAATAAAGAGGGAATATGCTAATTGACTCTTTGCCATTGGCAAAGATGGTGGCGCCCACAGCCAATAACGAGGGAATATGCTAATTGACTGTCCCACCCTCAAAGATGGCAGTGCCTACAGCCACAAAATGGTGGTGCCTGCTCCTGGAATCCCCCAGCCCCCTCAGCCCCAAAGCTGCCCAGGCCAGCCCAAGGTGCAGCCAAGCCTCAGATGGCAGCTGCCCAGTTTCCCAGGACTGTCTGAGGTTCAGGTAACCAGGGCTGGCCAAGGCTTGCACTGCTGGCAGTGGCAACAGCAGAGATGTAATGAGGTGTTGCCTTCCCCTGATTGCTGGGTCACTTCCCACCCCTGAGGGCTCCTGGACTGTGAGAGGGGGCAGGCCAGGCTGAGGGGCCCCTCTTCCAGTGTATAAATTTTCATGCACCGGGACTCTAGTTTCAAAATAAAAACCATAGGCAAACATAATGTGCTTCATTTTATAAGGATAGGAAATTTCACCATAGGTAAGATAAATTCTGGTTTTAATTTGGAGAAGATTTATTTAGCAATCCAAATGTAAATCTAGACAGGTGTTTCACAGAATTTTTGAAAATAAGATGATTGATAAAATGAGAATAGAAAACAAAAATTTAATTTTAGGGGAACCTCTATAGCAACCTTTTTGCCTTTCCTCATCATATATTCTTCCCTCTCCTAGGTTGAATATTTGAAACCAGAAATATGTGGTTTTGATCAAGAGAGAAAGTAATTCTTAATAACTGAATTGCACAAAAAGTTACTTATCTAGTCACTCATAATAAATATTTTCATTACCATGTCATGTTAATTAATAGATATGTATCTGTTATATTTTACTAAAAATATGACATGTATTTGAAGTAGCAAACAAATATTTCCTGTCAATTATTCTCTTTATTTTCTACAGAGGGGTGTGTGTGTGTGTGTGTGTGTGTGTGTGTGTGTGTGTATGTAAGACATTCTATTAAACATCTCCCTTTGGGAGAATCCAGCTGGTTCTTTATTACTTTCACAACACAAAAATGTTTGTAACTTTATAAGCAAGAGATATTATCAGGTTATGTTTTGAGGTCTTTAAAATATCTCTGGAAGAATCATGAAAGTACAGTACTGAGTATTCCACTTAAGAAATAGGAACCCTCAAAAAGAATTGTCCCCTTTGGCGAACAGATAAGCAAATCAACAGTAACATCTGCTTCTCTGTTCTGTTACTTTTTTTGGTGTGATATCTAATGTTATAAGAATGTGTTCTATTTTAAATGAAAAATGGTTCATTATAAAGTCTATGATGAATTCTTGTGTAGGTAAGTTTTTTTTAAATAAATCTTTATTGTTCATATTATTACAGATGTTACTCTTTTTTTACCCCCTAGCTCCCCTCCACCTGGTTCCCACCCACCCCATGCCCTTATCCCTGCCACTGTCCTCATCCATACGTGTAATATTTTTGTCTAATCTCTTCCTACAACCCCTCACACCCCTTTCTCCCTGAGAAATGTAAGTCCACTCCCTTTCTATGCCCCTGCTTCTGTTATAAACACCTGTTTATTCTGTTCATCAGATTTTTTTATTGACTTAATTTTTAGATTCACTTGTTGATAGGTATGTATTTGTTGTCACTTTGTTGTTCATAATTTTTATCTTTACCTTTTTCTTATTCCTCCTCTTTTTAAAGAATACCCTTTAGCATTTCATATAATCCTGGCTTAGTGGTGATGAACTCCTCTAGCTTTTTCTTGTCTATAATGCTCTTTATCTGACCTTCAATTCTGAATGATAGCTTTGCCCGGTAAAGTAATCTTGGTTGTAGGTTCTTGCTATTCATCACTTTGAATATTTCTTGCCACTCCCTCTGGCCTACATAGTTTCTGTTGAGAAATCGCTGACAGTCATATGGGTACTCCCTTGTGGGTGACTAACTGTTTTTCTCTTGCTGCTTTTAAGATTCTCTCTTTGTCTTTTTGGCGTTTTAATTATGTCTTGGTATGGTCCTCTTTGGATTCTGCTTATTTGAGGTTCTCTGTGCTTCCTGGACTTGTAAGTCTATTTCTTTTGTTAGGTAGGGGAAGTTTTTGTCATTATTTCTTCTAATAGGCTTTTAATATCTTGCTCTCTCTCTTCTTCTGGCACCCCTATAATTCAGATGTTGGTATGTTTGAAGTTATCCCAGAGGCTCCTTGCACTATCTTCATATTTTGTTATTCTTTTTTTTTTTTGCTTTTCAGGATGTTTTCTGCTTCCTCGTATTTCAAATCTTTGACCTGATTCTTGGGATCCTCTAGTCTGCTGTTGGATCTCTGTATATTATTCTTTATTACAGTCAGTGTATGCTTAATTTCTGACTGGTCCTTTTCCTTTTTTTTGGTATTATCATTAAGATACTTGAAGGTCTCACTAAGTTCTTCGGAGGTTCATAGAAGAATCTTGAGTAGCCTTATAACTGTGGTTTTCAACTCTATATCCAGTAGTTTACTTTCCTCCTTTTCTTTCATTTGTGGCCTATTTCTCAGTGTCCACATTTTGGCTGCTTCCCTGTGTTGAGAGAGTGGCTTTGTGTGGTAGGTGTCCTCTTGGGAGAAGTGGCTCAGTCTCCCCAATTACCTGAGGTGGACACTCTTGGTGCACGTTTTTGTACTCTGCGTGCACAGTCTTGTTGTAGTTAAGCCTTGATTGCTGTTGGTATCATTGGGAGGAAATGACCTCCAGGCCAATTGACTGCAAGGACCTGCTGTGACTACAGTGGAATGACTGCTGTGCAGGAGACACCCTTATGGGGTAGGACTTGCTTCAGTGGAGCTTTGGTGCTCACTGAGTATGACTCTTGAGTGTGTCCCTTATGGATGTGAGGAGTTGAAATCTGGTATCTGGCCACTGGGTTCACTGGCTCCTGGATCTCCAAGGAGGTGCAAAGTCAGATGCACCTCCCATCAGGAGCTACAGAGAGATCTATAGAGTTCTCCTCTGTTTGGAGTTTGGAACTTTTGGAGCTCTCTGACTCAGCTGCAGTTTGCTAGGTTAGGCTGCAGGTGGACAGGCAATTCATTTGCACTGCTGGGCACAGCTTGGGTGGGGTTGTAAATTGGGTAGGGTGGGGTCTCAGAGAATCACCAGAGTGGAGCAGACAGTGATGGCTGTCCATCAGCCGTCTCCACATCTGGGCGTCTTTGTATCCCCGAGTCCCCAGTAACAATGATCCCTGTGAGCAGCTCTGCAAGAAAGCCACCCTCGCTTTCCAACATGATGCCAGACAGCCTAATTTCTCCCTGTAGGAGTCTGGGTCCCCAGAGTCTCGCCAGAAATGAGTTCAGTGCAGTCAGGAGCTTGTATTTCCCTTCCGATTGAAAAAAAAAAACAAGCATCCAGGTGCCTCCATTTTGCACACCTTTGTACCTCTGTTCTTGGTGCCTCCACACCTTCTACCCAGTTTCAATGTGTTTTTTTCTTTCCTTCTAGTTGTAGAACTTCCACTCAGTAAACTTTCCCCTGGTTCTGGATGATGGCTGTTTTGCCCTTTAGTTGTAGTTTTAATGTGGTTGTGGGGGGCAGCGCGTACAGGTATATATCTTATGCTGCCATCTTGGTTCTCCCTTGCATAGGTAAGTTTTAACAAATTTTGATAAATCTGTATTGAGTACCTACTATGCACTAGCCACTGTTCTAGTTGTTAAGAGTTTAGTGCTAGAAGAGTTTAGTGCTATAAAGAAAACCATGGGAACACATCTTAGGAGTCCATGAAGGAGAAATAGCTAGCATAGTGATTGAGGAGTAATCACAGAGGAGAATAAGAGGAAAAATTTCAAGGAGATAGTAGTTATGATTTTCAAGTGTCTCAGAAGAGTTACATAGAGTGTGGATGAGAAGAGAACACTGTTTCTGTCTCCTACAGACTTCTTGAATTATAAGCAACCAATTTTAGTACAGTGATAAGACAGAAGCTAGTCTGCAGTGGGTTTGAAGAATTGTTAAGAGGTGAGAAAATGGCAACAGGTTTCAGAGACCACTCTTTTGAAATGGAATATTAGATTGAGAGGAAGCTCAATCTGGGCAATCTTTCATATAAATTAGAGGAGGGGAAAAAGAAGGGGAACTACATTAATTGAGGAGGTACATAGTAGTCACAAGTATGGCAATATGGTTGACAGAAATAAACGGACATGCAGTTAGAGATTGTTTCCTTAATGTAAAGAATAAGGAAATTTGCCTGGCTGGTGTGGTTCAGTGGTTGAGCATCTAACTATGAACCAGGAAGTCATGGTTCAATTCCCTGTCAGGGCACATGCCTAAGTTGCAGACTCAATTGCCAGTGTGGGGGCATGCATGAGGAAGCTGATCAATGATTCTCTCTCATCATTCATGTGTCTATCTCTTTTTCCATTCCTCTCTGAAATCAATAAAAATATATTTAAAAACAATAAGGAAATTTGCCCTGGCCAGTTTGGTTCAGTTGGTTGGATTTTTGTCCTGTGCACTGAACAGTCACCAGTTTAATTCCTGGTCTGGGTGCATGCTCAGGTTGCAGGTTTGATTCTGGTCAGGGTGCATACAGGATGCAACCAATCAATGTTTCTCTCTCACCTTGATGTTTCTCTTTCTCTCCATGTCCCTTTCTATCTATCTATCTATCTATCTATCTATCTATCTATCTATCTATCTATCTATCATCTATCTATCTTAAAAAAAGAAAGAAGCCCTAACCGGTTTGGCTCAGTGGATAGAGCGTCGGCCTGCGGACTGAAGGGTCCCAGCTTAGATTCCGGTCAAGGGCATGTACCTTGGTTGCAGGCACATCCCCAGTAGGGAGTGTGCAGGAGGCAGCTGATCGATGTTTCTCTCTCATCAATGTTTCTAACTCTCTATCCTTCTCCCTTCCTCTCTGTAAAAAAATAAAAAAAACATATTTTAAAAAAGAGAAAGAAGGAAAACAGCATGATTCCACACAGCAGTACATGCTTTTCTAGGTTTTCAAGTCTCATAAGGGCATACGGCTGATGATGACACTGCCTTCCAGGAATAATAAATCTCTTAGGTGCCAGAAGTTTGCCTTTGCAACTCTTATATCAGAGGGAGGTATTTTTAAAGTTGAATCTCAATATAAGTCATATTCATAAGAGCAAGCAGTATCATTGGACAGCCCAAGATTAAATTTAGACTTCCTGTCTCTATCTGGCATACACAAAACACTAGGCATTGCCCTTTTACTAACAAAGATATTTTTATAGTGACATGTACACACAGGGCTTTCATTGACAATATACACTATAAATGCTAACTTATGACTATTTCCAGTTTAACTTGAAATAACTTAATTTCAAAATATTAAGTACAACATAAAACCATAGACATCATTGATTTCTTTCCTTTTGCGGCATTATTTTGGCCTCCTAAGTAAATTGATTTTCTTCTTGATAAAATTATTCACAATCTGCTATTTCTTCCACCTTTCAACTAAAATAATTGTTTTGTTTTATCTATGACAGTCTAATCTTTCAAGTTTTGTGATTTACTATCCTGAATAGTATCATTAACTTAGATAAATTCATGGCAACATGGTTGGTTGCTTTTTAGTAGATACACTTGTAACTGAATACTCTTTCTCATGTGTCATATTCAAAAGACTCAGATTTTAGATAATATATTGTATATATGTGCATGTATGTGTGCACATGTAGGTATACGAGCATATGTAAGCATATGTGTATAATTTTTGATTGTCCAAAGCCCATTTTTCATTATCTTACTTTAAACTAAAAAAACTCTGAGAGGTAGACATAACAGAAATCATGCCCATTATAAATATAAAGAAATTGGGTCTTTGGAAATTTTAATACTGTATCCACACAACACTTAGAACAAGAGTTAGAGCTGAAATGCATGTCTTTATGCAACCAACCCAATATTCTTTGCACAATAACAACTTGTGTCTGAAATATAAAGAACCATATAAAGAACCACAAGTCTCCCCTTTCTGTCTTTTGGTGAATATTTATAGTTCAGCTAAATTTCTCTGCCCAGAGACATAATCTAGATTTTATTCTATTTATATTAAAATCTTGATGAGCCTAAATGCCCAGAAAATTGGGGGTTCTGGTTAATTGGATTTGGTGGTTAGCTTAAAGTTAAATAGAACTTTTAAAAATTGCCATTCTTGTTGAAAATCATTCTTAAATATGAATCTACTTTCCATTTTAATCCAAATGATCATAATTTAATATTTTATAATTGAAAATCTTACCAAATTTTGGAGTTGTCATCTTGAACTTGATTTTTTATTGTACAGCAATCTAGGTATAAAGGATATTGTAGAGTGGACAAAATGTCTAGTGGTCCCAGAATATCCTTGGCAAATTTTGGATGGCCTCTTGTAAATAGTTGACAAAACACTGGATTTAGAGTTAGAAGTCGAGTTCAAGTCCAGTTCTGCCACTTAATAGCTGTGTGACCTTGAAAATGTCTCTCTCTTCCTCTCAACCTCATTTTTCTCCACAGTCAGATAAGGGAATAAAGGTATATGATATTGGAAGTCCTTTCTGGCTTTCCTATGGCTGTTATTCTCTCGGTTGACTTCTTTTCATTTACCCCTCCACTGAAAGTATACTGCTCAGTGCATTTGAAGTGGCCCAGTGGTTGGAGCATTGTCCTGTGCACTGAAAGCTTGCTGGTTCGACTCCCTGTCAGGGGACATAGCCAGTTGTGTCCTAGGATGAGGATTTAAAAAGAGTATCCTGCTCAATTGAGCTTTCCAGTTAGTTGGATTCTAATTGCAAGATAACTAATTCTAGGTGAGGTCCCCAAAGAAGTCAGATGAATATAAGTGAGAAGTTGTGATTCCAACTAGCCAAGGGGAAATGAGGAAGACACTACATATCCCTTTCTGTCAGGGGTTAGTGATCATGGAAGGCAAGTATAGGTAAATAGGCAGTCTTAGGCCAGTACAAAACTAAACTATGATATACTCAATACATGCCCAGTAAAAGCTTGTTAAATAAATGAATTTAAGAACAAAACCCTTCATAGAAACAGGATTGAAGATACAACTTAGTTACAAATCTGCCTTGCTTTGAGTCATATGATAAAGCTATAGAAGTTTTGATATTATCTTTCATATTGTCTGTCTCTTACTAATTATGAAATAAATGTAACTTTATTTTGTTTCTTATTCAAGGACAAAAATACAGTATAAATTGGGTTTAAGTTCCAACCAGCCATTTCTATACTATACCCTGTTAATCTAATATGGTTTTTCTTTTTTCTGAATATTGATAATGATGCAGAAAGAAAATAATTTCAGGTTTAATATTATTTTTTGCCAAATACAAATGTAATTTTAAGAGGCCAAAGAAGTGCTTGAATTCACTATATACTCTTGAGGTTTACCTTCTCTTGTTTATCTCCTTGTGCTGTCCCTGAATAATTAAAGTGAACCAATAGATTTTTCATTGAGCTCTGGGATCCACACAACAGGGGACCTGACAAAGAACATTTCTGTGGAAGGAAGTCCTGGTTTTCACAAATTCTCCTGTGCTTAAGTGAGATTATAGTTATTGAGCTTTAGAGCACAGCACAAAGCTGAATTTGACTGCTTCTTAGGTGGCCTAACCTGAAGGCAGTTAATGTTTCATTTGCTGTGATCATTATATATTCTGCATGTTCTAATCAGTATGTCAGGTTTTAGATTTATGTCTCATGACAGCTTCATGAGGGGGACAATTTAAAAAGCAATTTTAAAAATTGAAAGTAGAAAATATTTTCTATTCTCCATCTCCTATGAAGATTTCCTTGTTTGGTCAGAAAGGGCAAGCATTTGAGGCAATTATGAGTGAATTGTGTATGTTCTTTGGCCCTAGGATTTAGGGTATTTGGATAATAGACCAATTTCAAGTGCAAAAGGCCTCAAGGAAGGAACAGCTGTGAGCTTGGAGAGGAAGATAAAAACTTAAGTGCCTGGCAAGACAATCTCTTTCTAGAAGTCTTTCAAGTTAGACCTGGAGAGTGTTATGCTAAGTGAAATAAGACTGCCAAAGACAAGTATCATATGATTTCATTAATATGGGGAATCTATTGAACAAAATGAACTAACAAAGTGGAGACAACTTATGAATACAAAGAATAGACTGACAGCTGTCAGAGGGGAAGGAATTGGGGGCTGAGTGAGAAGGATGAAGGGATTAAACAAAGAAAAAAAAGGAAGACTCATGAACACTGACAGTAGTATAGTGATTACTTAGAGGGAAAGGCGGGTGGGGAGATAGAAGGTAAAGGAGGGATACATGGTAATGAAAGACTTGACTTGGTGTGGTCAACACACACACAACATAGTGTACAAATTAGATATTGTAGAATTGTATACCCAAAACCTGTATAATTTTATTAACCAGTGTCACTGCAATAA
>PVJC01051726.1:0-11407 GCA_004026665.1 Murina feae
GGATGAAGGGACCAAGTTCTGATGCCGGTGCCCGGTGGGCAGCAGGGTGGTCTACACTAGAGTATGTGGACATGGACCTCAAATGCTACATTGGATTTTCTGACTCTCCCAGAAATCCTCTGAGCACTCTCATGTGTTTTCGTCCACCTAGATGAAACCTGCTATGAAATGTACCCCATTTACACGTTTATTGGTTGAAAACATAGGCTTTGGACCCTCCCGGTGTTTTCATTTAGGGCTAGAAAACTGACAAATAAGCAAATAAGCAAATAAATAAATAAGGAAATTGTAGGTTATGTTATAAGCTAAGAAAAAAAAAAAAGTAAGTAGGGTAGAATAAAAGGGACCAAGAAGGCAGGGTGAGGTCTCCTTGCAACTTTAAGGTAGTCTGAGTAGCTCTCATTGAGGAGGTGACCTTTGAGCAGCCTACAGGGAACTGGGGCGTGATCCATGTGGCTCTCTGGAGGAAGAACTTTCCTGACTTAGCAAAGAGATAGAAGAGCAAGGGCCCACAGGCAAGAGTGGGCCTATGACACATCGTCTGTACATTGCATTGGGTGCCACCACCCTAAATCAGGTCATCTTCCATCACCATATGTTTGACCCCCTTTCCCTCTAGTAACCACCATTTTACTATCTGTGTCCATGGGGTTTTGTGTGTGTTTTTTTTCTTGTTTGTTCATTTGTTACTTTCAGCTTTCTATCCCACACATGACAATCAGCATGACACTCTAACCAACTGAGCCAAACTGGCCAGGGCCACCAAAAAGTTTGAGTAAAAAAAGAGTGACATAAAGAATGGTCAACTCTGCCACTTAAAAAAAAAAAGTAGAGCATGCAATTAGAAGCTGCATTTGCTGGATTCCACTAAATAAACAGACTCCTTACAGAAGCCAGGGAGACAAAGAGTAGGACTGTTTACTCCGGGAACCCTGAGGGGCATGAGAGGGAAGGAGGTGAGAGAAGCTCAAATCTGGTGAGGGATGTTGATGCTGGCTCTGACCATGCTGTAGCATATCAAAGGTGAGAGGTTGGAAGCTTTGAACATATCTCCAAGGTAGAGCTAAAAGGACTTTGCTGACAGATTGAAAAAGAATAAGAGATAAATGCAAGGTTTTAGGCCTGCGCATCTGGAGGGTTGCAGTTGCCATAGCTGGGTTGACCAAGCTTAGGAAGAGGATAAGGGAGGTCATTTGGGACCTCCAAGTGAGGTGTTAACAGACCTAGAGCTTGGCAGTTTGGAGCTGCGGAAAAGGTCCAGGCTACAGATAGAGACGGGAGTGTTGTCCACACATGAGTCCATTTGGTGTCATGACGGAAGTTGAGGAAGGAGTGCAGATCCAGGAAAAAGAGGACCAAGGAAGGTCCCTGAAGCACCCTGGGCACCAAGGTGTTAGAGAGAAAAGGAAGAATCAGCAAAACACACTGAAAAGGAACAGGAAAAATGTAGGAGAAAAACAAGAGAGTGTGGCGCCATTTGTGTTTAAACATCTAATTTTGAAGACTTCAGAGGGCTGCTAAAACATCCCATTCATTTTCTTTCTGGTTAAGAAAGAAAACCATGTTATAACTCTTGACAGGAGGAAGGGGGAGGGAGGGAGGGAGGGAGGGAGGGAGGGAAAGAAAGAGATGGTAATAATAAAAAAATAAAAAATTTAAAAAAAAAAAAAGAAAGAAAGAGATGGTAAAGAAAGAGAAGGCAAGAAAGAGAGGGAGGCAGAGGACAAAAGCAGGAAACAGCACAGTAGCCCTTGAGGCACAAACACTTCCAATTGTCCGAATCAACTTTCGCAAACATCAGACTCAATCCCACTTTAAAACTCATCTGAACTGTGTAGGGTCATTGGTAACGTGTTATTAGCCTGCTTTCCTTTTTCTCTTGGAAGGAAGGAAGGAAGGGTTGTTCTAGATTCATCTACCTAGTTATTTAATCATAGCAACAATTCTGAGATATATGAGTAGCTCTTTTGTGGAAGAGGAAGTTGGGGACCTGAAAAACAATGTAAATTGTGCCTGGGGGCATTTCTCAGTGGTTGAAGGATAGACCTGTGAACCAGGAGGTCATGGTTTGATTCTTGGTCAGGGCACATGCCCGGGTTGGGGGCATTTCTCAGTGGTTGAAGGATAGACCTGTGAACCAGGAGGTCATGGTTTGATTCTTGGTCAGGGCACATGCCCGGGTTGTGGGCTCGATCCCCGGTGTGTGTCATGCAGAAGGCAGCTGATCAGTGATTCTCCCTCATCGATGCTTCTATCTCTCTCTCCCTTCCTCTCTGAAATCACGAAAAATACATTTTTTAAAAAATAACAAATTGCAAACATGATGAGACATAGCTATTAGGATAGCTCACTGCCTCCTCCCAGTTGACTTGAGGCAGATTCGGGCTCTGCCAGATTCCCTCCCCTCCTTTCCCTGAAGGTGGAGGCGCTGCCCGTCAGCACAGCCCACTGTTGCCTCCAGGGACTCCCTCAGTCTGTGCTGTTTTGTGTTACAATGGGATTGTGCTTGTTAATGGGTAGTGAATAAATTATAGCTCTCCCTTTAATTAATCATTGCTCTGCACTATTTATTGCAGTGCTAATGGAATATTTGTGTAATTATTTCTCCATATGCGAAGGTAACACTTTATACCTTTTAAAATGTCACCAAAGAAGTGACTTGTGGATGCTTCTGGGACAGTTCTGCTAGCAGAGTATGTGTTTTTAAAAATACGTTGTTCTGTCAGAACTAAACTCCATGAGAAATGTCAGATTCAGACGAGATTATAAAAAAGTGTGTTAAGAGAAGTCCCAAGGTCACCTCATATAAAATATGTTGGCCAATAAACTGGTGTTCAGTTCAGTTCATACAGCCTTTCTAGAACATTCTAGGCCACGAAGAGAGAGTCATGCACACCTGCCTTGGACCCTGGCTCTACTATTTCCTGACAACATTTAATGAGCAGGGTTCCAAATCTCCTGCCCCTCATCGCGCCTTCCATGCTTCACTCCTGTCTGTGAGTTGATATGCTGGTGTTGGCCATACTCATCCAGAGGAAACACTGCCACACCTGTCCCCACAGAGCCCACATCCCCTCCACCTGCCTGCCCTGTCCTCTGGGCGGGCAAATGCAAAGAAAGACTTCACACCTTGCCACTGAGCACCCACAGCAACCACAGTGCTGATAAATCCTGTGACTGTAGACTATAACTATGTGAGCCTAGGAGGATTTGTAACCACATGACAGAGCAGACCAGGGAGGGCTTCCTGGAAGAAGTGGTCCTTGGACTAACCGTTACACTTAACCAGGGAAAGGACTCAGGTGGGAGGAGGAAGAGGTGCAAGCTCTTAGAGTAGCCGCAAGGTGACTGTGCCTTTTCACTCATCCTCTCCATCTCTATCATTTTCAATATCCTTCTTGCTACCTTCTCTGGCAGCAGTTGTGCATTGCCTACCCAATACCCACTTCTCTCTGGAATGAATGGAAAAGGGAAACAGTTGCCAGTCTCCCCACATTCAGGTGGGGGGTTTAAGACGTCTCCCTAAGAGAAAGGAAGTATGCCATTCTTTACTCCTCTTCCTTTCCTGGGGTCTGGAAGGTGCATGTGAGGAACACAGTGCTAGCAACCCTCTGGGACAGAGGCAGAGGGAATACAGGGAAGTGGAGGCAGAAGCTGGAAGCTCCTGGACAACATCACGAAGTCAGCTTGCCTCGGAAACTTCTTTTATGTAAGAAACAGGTAAACCGTGACCTCGTCTGGGTTATGAGCAGTTAGCATTCTTTCTATTCTATGCAGCCGTCCCTAAGTGATCCGCCTTTCAAGACCATCCTGGCTCAAATAATGATCGTTTCCTCCTCTAGATTCATAGCACTTGTTTGCACCACTCACTGGACAAATAAATCTCTGCCCGGAGACACCGGTTGCAGGGCTATTTCACTTTTCCTGGATTTATATAAACCTTCCCAACAAGCTACAAGCTTCTGGAGGAAGAGCATCAAGCCATATATTTGTGCCTGTCACTCAGTTCCCAGCCAACTCCCTGGCAGCGCGTGTGTGCTTAATAGATGTTCACTGTCGGATTATGCCACAACTGCCCTTCAGAAAAAACGTGGGACTTTTAAATCTTTGTTTCAAACTCTTCAGGAAGGGCAATAACAGTGTAAAGGAAAATATCCCCTCTAAGGGAAAAAAAAAGACATAAACTCAACCCCCAGAGTAATGGCTCTGAGTTGCCATAATATGACAAGGCATAGCCAAGAAATCACTCACGTTGCTTCTTTGGAAATAAGCTGTTGGTAGCCCTTGCCTATTTGGCTCAGTGGATAGAGCGTCAGCCTGCAGACTGAAGGCCCAGGGTTTGATTCCAGCCCAAGGCACATGCCCGGGTTGTGGGCTCGATCCCGCGTGGGGTGTGCAAGAGGCAGCTGATCAACGACTCTCACATCATTGATGTTTCTCTCTCCCCCTCTCCCTTCCTCTCTGAAATCAATAAAAATATTTTTGAAAATAAAAAGAAATAGGCGTTGGTAGCACAGAGACCCCCTTCTGGGCAGAAGCCAGCCCTCCTGGGAGCAAAGCCTCACCTTCTGAGTTTGTCACCGCCGAGATGTTTGACCCTGAAAACAACCTCACGCACTTGGGAGCTGTTTGTGCTGAAAGTCAGATTGCCCCACACAGCCTCGCCTTCCACGTCTTTCTCCCAAACGCAGCCTTCAGTTCCACTTGCACAAACACTGTGCTTCACCCCGTACAGAGCCGCTGGTTTGCCTTTGAAAGCCTTGCGGACTCTGTGCTCTGGGACTGCCTACCTCCCTGCAAGCACTGTGCCTGCAGACTGTCCTTAGCACTTACCCACACAGCCCGTGGGACAAGGCCAGGGAAACTGAGGAAGGGGGGGGCGGGCCATCCCCTCTGTATATCCACCAAATACACAACATGAAAAAGAAAAGAAAAAACACAGGAAAGACGGTGTACATTATCAAAGAAAACAAAATCACTTTCTCACGGGCTTTCTCTGTGCCAGCTCTGAAGCGAGGCACTTGCTTCCCTTGTTAACATTTGCCTTTTGAGTAATTTTTTCCATTGTAAGCACTTTCTAAAAAATCATTTTCACACATTTCTCCGAGACACGAGTCCTCTCAGTATTCCTCCATGCGCACATTCTGGGACCCTGGCTCTAAATAGAAAAGACTCTTATTACGTCCACTAACCATGGACATATGTGCACCAAAAGTTTCCTGACACGCAGTCATTTGTGGTTTTTAATTATAAACAGAAAATATTCACTAGAAAAATAAAGCCGCAAGCCCATAAATGCATCTCTATGCATTGGCGGTTTGCTTGTGTACGACAGAGCATTTGGATCCATGGCTGTCCCGGCTGCCACCCCCGGGATGAGAGCATGCATGCGTTTAGAAACACACAGGGAGGGACACACACTCACATGTACTTCAAGTGCATGCCTCGTACTGGATTCAGACATCTTTAACTTAGAGTATCACTGTCTTTTTTTTTTTTTTTTTTTCCCTTTTAATTTCAGAGAGGAAGGGAGAGGGAGAGAGAGAGATGGAAACATCAATGATGAGACAGAATCACTGATCGGCTGCCTCCTGCGCAGCCAAGACCACGACCCAGGCCTGTGCCCTGACCAGGAATCCAACCGTGACCTCCTGGTGTGTAAGTCGATGCTAAACCACTGAGCCATGCTGGCTGGGACCACTGTCTTCTTTCTAAAATAAAGAAACAGGTTTTCCTCACCAGATCTCTACATGAAGGTGAAGTGGCAAAGGCAATGCCCAGTAAAATACTTGACAAACAATGTCGTATTTATTGAATGCGTTTTATTTTAACAACCAAAAAATTCTAACAGCCTAACAATGCACATAAGTTAAAAATTAATTATCACTTAGTGATAACAAAGATAGTTGATTTACATGGAAAAAAGAACATTTACAATATGTTAATCCTTATTCACATTGTTGATACCGCAATAAAACACAATTTGTTTTTCATTTCACACACACAAAAAAAGGCGGGAAATTGTGCTTTGTCAAGAGGCACTACAAGAGAAAGTTTCTTCTTCCAAATAGATATTATATGACAGATATTGAATAAATAGACATATATGCATTGTAATTCGCAAAGATCTGGCAAGACCACAGGCTAAAATGCCCACAGATTCACTTAGAACCACTGCAAACTTGGCAGTGAAATTAAAAAATAAAAGGCAAGACTTAGCATTGAAAAATACCTAATAAATTTTTGGTTGAAGTGTAAAAGATACCAAATGCGGATGCCATCGATCGATGAACCACCTTGTAAGAGCTTGGCAAATCAGTTTCCGTGACGTGGACAGAGTGACCTTCAGCAACAGTGTAAGAAGACAATTTGGAGAGAGTAACTCGGAGATCAGGGGCAGCCGCGGCCTTTCTGATTAAAGCCGCAGCGCCGCTACAGAAGGAGGGGGGCTGGGCCCAGGCTTCAACCGCAAACAACCATCCTTTCACAAAGGTATGTGATGCTCCTGTGGAGATCATCTTTTCAACATCGGTATTGGGAAAAGTACAGGAAAATGTCCCTTTAAAAACTCCAGAGGTTACTGAGCAGCTAGAATTAGCTTGTATTGCAACGTCTTCTCCCTGTATAGTGTAAGTTCTGAGTTAGTATCTACATATAGAGGTTTGTTTCTTTTTTAACTCCTACCTTTTATACCTTTCAAATATATAAATAGTATTAACAGTTATATTACAACGGTTGTGTAGTAAACAGAAAATAACTTTCAAAGTGATATTGCATGAGGTCTTTGACAAGGTTGCATGAGAACACAACTCAATAGTAAAAAATAAAAAAATCCAACCGTGTGGGGCTGTCCGCTGGCCGCGATGAAGCCGGTCAGGCTCACCAGGCCGGTCCTGAAGGGGAGGCCTCCTCTTGCAATGACTCTAATGGAAGTGGGCAGCCATGCTACGAGTGTTTCTGAGAGAAAACTAGGGGTTGGGAGCTGTGGCAGAACGCAGCTCTCGTGCTCATTCCACTCAGCGGCCCGTAGGCATTCGTTCTGCGTTAGCACAAGTAACTGCTGTGTAGGGAGCTGGGAAAACGTTTCCGACGATGACGAGCAGGTGACGCCACTGCAACTGTGTCACCTGCTCTATTGCCTGGAGCTGCACAATGACTCAAACCCGGGCTGCCACGTGGGGGCTGTGAGCGCAGGAATGAGAGTGTTTGGTCGGGGGACGGAATGTGCAGGAAGGAGAGGAAGCCAGAGTGAAAGAGGAGTGAGAAATGCCTTTTGGGAGACGGACGGAGATTTATTTGAGAGGGAGCCCCTGGAACTGGGCAGCAACTTCTTTTCTAACTTAACATTACACTGAACTAGTTCCTATTTAAAAACAAAAACAGAAAAAAAGACAAAGGAAAACAGCAACGAACAACTTTTAAATGAGCAGGCTTAATTCATTTTAAGACTTGAAGCCACGAGCAGGTAAATAAATTTCACAACAAGATGTGGCTCATACTATGAATTCCGTATGTCCAACGTCAAAATGGCGTCTTATCAAGACCACGCTAATGTCCAAGTTTTCTCTGTACCGAATCTCAGGTTTACTCGTCTGGAATTCCACAGAAACACATCTGTTCACTAAAACAACGACAAGTTGAATAACGGAACATATCGAGTCAGTTTAAGTGTGCATTGTGTCTTTAAGAGTAATTGGACTTGTCTCATTTAAGGTGCCCTGATTTTTTTCCCCTTTACCTTCTTCTTTCTCTCTCTCACTTTTTAAAAATTTTTTTTTTGGCAGTGTTGATTTGTTAAATACATACCTCAAAAGTTACCCATCAAGCTGCCAGATAGGAAGCCATAGAATTAAAAAAAAAAATCAGGGATAAACACAGAAAATAAATAGGAATTCAAAAATAGTCACCCCACCCTGAGAGCAGGCCGAAGTTTATCAAAAAGCCAAAGCGACTCACTGGGAAGTGGTTTTTGTTTTTAATACATAAACAAGTCTCTTCTCCAAGAACTCATTTCACAGTCTCTTCTTTCCGGTTGTAAGGTTCTCTGTCCCATGCAATTTTCATATATATATGTAAATATATAGATATGTACATATACATATACACACGTGTCCTTCCTTCATGTGTTTCGTCCATCTTTTCCTCCCGGGACCCGCCCCCTGGCTCTTCGATTAAGTGCAAGGACAGCGAAGGCGGAGTCTTCCGGGCCGGGCATGACTGCTCCAGTCCGTGGCCGAAGTGTAACACTCGAGTGTCTTTGCCAAGGCGATGTCTGATTGGGAAATACTGAACGTATTCACTCTATAGGTGTATCCTGTGCAACAAAGAAATGTCAAAAAAAAAGGTAAGAAAAACCAAACAGACTGGAAAACAAAAGGGCAAAAATAAAATAAAGCCAAAAAAAAAATTTTTTTTAAAGCAACAAAAACAGAAAATCCTTGGACCGATGTATTGCTGTGCCAGGTGGGGGTTCACATTATCTCTGGTCGCTGTCCGCGGGTGCGGCCTTGCCCTTGTCCGCGCCCTCCTCCTCGGCCTCCACCTTGAACATCTCCTCCGAGCCTTCCTCGCTGTCGTTCTCCTCCGACTCGGTCAGCAGCTCCTCGTCCTTGTACTCGGCCACGTCCACCGCGGCGCCCAGGTGCTCCTTGAGCTTGCCGTGGTGCTTCACGTGGTACCGCTGGTTCTGGAAGAACTTGATGATGGTGTGCTTGGGCAGGTCCAGCTGCGCCGAGAGCGTGTGGATGGCCTCCTGGTCGGGGTACAGGCCCACGTCGTGGATGAAGCTCTGCAGGATCCCCAGGGCCTCCAAGGAGATCTTGGTGCGAGACCTGGGCTTTTTGGCACAACTGTCTTCAGTGGGTGGCGGCGGGGGCGGGGCCTCCTCGCGGGGAGGGGAGCTCTCCTTGGCGGCCTGGGACTGCTGCCTGTGAAGGACCTGCTGGTTCAAAGGAAAAGGAAGTTAGCATGGGACTCGCCAGGTGACCTTCGCCGAGTCATCATCCCCTGCAAGGTGGGCTGTCCGTGCAGCAGGGGAGCGAGGCTGTGCTCACCTGGACACTCAGGTCTCTGGAAAGCCAGAAAGCACTGCTGGGGGTGTAGACTCACATCTACAAGAGGTTCATAAGAGCCCAGCCCTGGTGGCTCAGTGGCTGAACATCAACCTATGAACTGGGAGGTCATGGTTCGATTCCTGGTTGGCACACCTGCCCAGCTTGCGGGCTCCATCTCCAGTGTGGGGTTTTCAGGAAGCAGCCGATCAAAGATTCTCTCTCATCATTGATGTTTCTCTCTCTCTCTCTCCCTCTCCCTCTCCCTTCCTCTCTGAAATCCACAAAAATATTTTTTTAAAAAGAAGTCAGTCATAGTCATGTTGACGAATATTTATATTTTGAGGCACAAAGACATGGGTCATGATGGCCAAGGTCATTTATTTGAATCCAGGCAACCCAGCTCCAGAGTCCTCCTTGCTGTTTGCCAGAAGGAACAAGTGGGCTCTGCAATGACAACCCATGGGTTCCGGTCCCGATGCTTCCGCTGAGCGGGGCGTCCTCGTGCAAGGCCCTGACTGTCGTTAAGTCCAGTCTCATCCCCTGTAACAGGATGGGACTACCTTCCCGGGGATCGGCAACAAGGAGCCAACGGCACAATGGACGCGGGAACAGTGCCTCGCTGAATCAGAGGCTGACAAACGTTTCCACTGAAGGGCCAGAGAGCCAATTATTTTAGTCTCTGTTGAACGACTCAACTCTATCTTTACAGCATGAAATCAGCCATAAGTAATATACACACAAACAAACATGGCTACGTGCAACCCAATTTTATTTACAAAAACAGGTGGCAAATGAGCGTGGCCCATGGGCCATAGTTTATCCATGCTGGCTTCGGGCAGACCTCCAGGAAACGACAGCCAGTGCTCTCATCGGCCTCACAGTCACTCTTAGAGGAAGCGTGGACAGTTGAGTCGGAAAACCAATCCTTCATAAAATGGGGAACTTTCCTGTATTTTCTCTTGGCTCTGATGTTGACCCTTAAATATATATTTTTAAATAAAAACTTCCACATGAATTTAAAAGGTGAAGCTTTTTTGTAAATTATGGATTTTAAATGACTGGTTCATACTCATATAGGTGGACTTTCTCAATGTCACTAAAACTATTAATCCTGTTTTGCACACATTGACTACTTTCTGTATTTTTACCCTTAATATCAAGGTTTTCTAGTTGTAATTAATTTAGATTTCTGTTTTATTTCTCCCTATCCCCCACTTGTTTATTTATTTTTTTAAAAAGCTAGTTAGGTAAGCTTTTTTTTTTTCTTTAATCCTCACCCAAGGATATGTTTTTTCATTGATTCTAGAGAGAGAGGGAGGGAGAGGGAGAGGGAGAGAAACACCCATGTGAGAGAAAAACATCATCAGTTGTCTTCCCTACATACCCCATCACGGGGACTAAACCCATAATCTGGGTCTGTGCCCTGACTGAGAAGCGAAGCCATTGGCCGTTCTGGTGCATGGGACAGCGTTCTAACCACTGAGCAACCAGCCAGGGTGGCAAGTTTATTCTTGATCTTCATAATGTCTTCTTAACGATATCCCTCTGCATAAAATAATTCCCCCTTTAATATTTATTTATGAACTTACTTAATCTGACAAAAGAAAGGAAGCAATACAGGGGAGACAACCAGAACCACTCTCCTTCCCCGCGCTCGCGTCATGGGCCCATGTGAGAAGGGCCTTGTGGGGGGAGGGCTGCCGGGAGAGGGTGGGGGAGGGCATGGATCTTGAAGGAGGCTCAGCTCTGCCCATGCCTCGCCTTGTAAGGGCGGCATCAATGTTGTGACCCCACTAATAAGCTTTTGTCTATTGCAAAGGCAAAGACCACATTTCTCCTACCCAGATCCTGCCTAACGTCCGGGATCTTGCCAAGCTCTTTAAGGACAGTGAGTGTATTTTCTAAAAAAAACATACACATTCCTCCGCTCACCATTCTCTCCTATTTTACACCATCTTTTTCATGTTAAAGGAACACGTTCACTACTTTCCAGAGTTCAGGGGGAAGTTCGTCTGATTAGTGCTGAAGAAAACACGTCTAGTCACATTAAAGAGTCACTGGTCCCCCTCACCCTCACCACCATCACGTGAGCCGTTTTCCTTTTCAGCTATATAATAACACCATTAGAGCAAGTGTTTAAGGAAAAAAAATCTCAGACATTTATCCTCATCTTAGGGACCATCTGATGAGAAAATAACTTCTCAGCAATGGGAAAATACCAGTCTTTTACATGGAATTTAACAAATATTGGGGCAGATGAAATTGTTACCTACGGTAACTATAAAAGAGGATGAAACTTTTCAAATAATAATTGATAATCAAGACAATAATCAAAAGGATAATCAAATGCAAAT
>PVJC01051727.1:0-11398 GCA_004026665.1 Murina feae
GGAAGCAAGGCTCAGAACCTCGCACACACCTGGTCATTGAGCCCCACGTCCACCATCGTCATTTCTCCAACCATCTCGATCCAGCTGGTGCCACAGGGGTTGTGAGAGTTGACACCTCTGCGGAACCACACCTGGGAAAGTCAGAAACAAATGCCTCCCTGGAGTGCCACTGTGACACAGGTGGGGTGTTTCCTTCTTAACTAAAGCGAAAGAAGAACATGAATAATTTGACCCTGTGGTTCACGCCGCAAATGAGCACAACACATCCTTTAGGAAGGAAACGTTCACCCTGTGCCTCTTGCCCACATCCCTCTGGGCTGAGGGTCGCCTGCCCCCAGTCACACTTGTCCTGGTGGCTTCCTGTCCATTCTCCAGCTCAGGGCATTGTCTCTCAAAACTGCCTTAGTCATTCTAGAACTTTCTCCCCACTGGTTCAGACACTAGTGGCGCCTGTTGGCAGCAGGTAGCATCAGGTGCAGGCTTTCTGGTGCAGTGGGAGCGGGGAGAGGTTGAGGGAGGGAAGGGCACATACTCCATCTCAAATCCAGACTCTGACCTATGAGCCTGACCAGTGACACCTCATCCCATGGACCTCTGTGCAACCCCCACCTTAGCTCACACATAATGAAATATCTGTCTTAAGACTGAGCTAGCTAACTGCTCATTTAATCTGTTGCTCTGAGAATGGGGTGCTTGGGGGCCTTGGAGGATAGCCCGTCTGTACGTTCCTGGGGCGTGTGGTCTGAGGCTCTGGAGCTTCACTGGAGATGGATCAGGTGTGTGGGTGACCCGTCCCCCTGGATGTTAGGCGATGCCCTTGATGTGGCTGGGATTAGAGAACTTGTAAGCAACCTGAAATCAGCTTACAGTAAGTAGGTCCTCGGGTTACATCAGAGATCTGTTCCTACGGTGATGTAACGCGATTTTCGCTGTAAGTTGGAACCCACCTACATAAGCACCTATGTCACTCACATGGAGCACATACACAGCAGTAATGAAGTGAAACAGTAAAAATAATTTAAAAGATAGTAATTCCTGACCTTTACTTGTGGTAAATAAATAATAAAAAACATAAAGCACATATGTACATACGTCGAAATGATGGAACTTTTTTTCTTATAAATAAATGAGAGATAGCAATGTGACCACGAAACGACATATGTTGAGTCCGACGTAACCAGAGGACTGCCTGCATTTTATTGGCCTTGCCTCTGATAAAATAAAAATGACAAGCCCTGGCTGGTTTGTTCAGTGGTTAGAGCTTTGGCCCAGGGACCAAAGGGTCTTGGGTTCGATTCCTGGTCAAGGGCATGTACCTCAGTTGCAGGTTCGTCCCTGGCTCTGGTTGGGGCAACTGGAGGAGGCAACCAATCAATGTGTCTCTCTCACATCAATGTTTCACTCTCTTATTGATGTTTCTCTCTCCTCCCCCCTCTTCCACTCTCTAAAAATCAATGGGGAAAAAAATAATAAAAATGACAAGCATGAACAGAAGCAGGGGGAGGCAACCAATGAGGTGAGGATTTTAGAAAACCAGCTTCTGATTCCTTGAGATGTTACGGCCTATTGAGTGAGCAATGCAGCTGTCCTGCACTTGGTACAGGGCCTGAGCAGGCGGGATTCTGCAGGTGCCGGACATCTTGGACACGACACAGACAGTGCATGGTGCTTGGCTAATTTGTTCTCAAGGGTTCAGGACAAAAGAACAAAACACACACCACCCTCAACGTGAAGCAGAGTCCTGGGACCCAGCCCCCTTTGACCCGGTCTTACTTTCCGGTCCTTGGTGACGGCCCAGACCACGCCCACTCCCACGGAGATGTGCATGATGCCATTTTCAGAGGTGGGAGGCTCCACTAGGCACCAGGAACTTCCTACTCGACCCCAGAAGAAAGTGCAGGGTCCCCATTAGCAAGCGCACGGGGAGAAGCTGGTCACCCCCCACTCCCTGTACAGGTATAGGGCTCCCACCTTTGGGGTTGTTCCTGTTGATTCCTTCCCGAACCAAGGCCTGCCCCTCCCAAAGCGTGACCCACAGGAGGTCGTGAGGCCCACAGCTGATCTGGACCACCTCCCCCGGAGTGTCCACGTGGGACCACGATGAGCCTTCTGGGTTGGGGTGGCTGACGTCGTCTCTGTACCACACCTGAGAGGGGAGAGAAACCCACAGGAAGGGTCCAATGGGGTCAGGCCAGGACTCCATGGAGAACCCGGCTGCCCAAGCGAGGCTGCATTTGCATCAGCACATGCATAGGCCAAGCATTGGTGAAGTCCTGGGAGACCAGGGCTCAGAGTGCCAGGGCCAGTGATCTCTCCCGGCTGCTAAAAATGCCACACCTGGATTTCTGCTGTCCTAGGGGACAACCCCCGCCTCACTCACCCATGTGCCCAGTGAGAACTCAGCCCCAGCTTGGGTGTCCTGCACACTCTAGTGGTGACAAGCTCTCAAAACACCTGTCTTCTAGGGGAAGCTGACCACTCCCCTTCGTAGGAATGTCTAAGAGGTCTAAGATGCCTAGTAAGTGTGGGTCAGTGGTTGAGTGTTGACCCATAAACCGGGAGGTCATGGTTCAATTCTGATCAGTGCACATGCCCAGGTTTCGGGCTTGGTCCCTGATGGGGGGTGTACAGGAGGCAGCTGATCTATGATTCTCTCTCTCCTCTCTGAAATCAATAAAAAAAAAAAAATCACTTCTTTTTCTCTTTAACCTGAAGACAGTGAGCATAATCAAACGTTTAAGACTGACCTACCCGATCATATTGTCCGCACTGCCTGGCATGTTCATCTGGAGGAGGCTGTACATTGCTGTGTGGTCTAGGGGGGCTGGGGGCCCCCTCCTGGGATCTGTCTCCATATTGGGCACCATGGCCTCCCAACCTATCACCTCACCCCTACAGACCGCACTGCAGAACTAGGCCTGGACAGCCTCCCTCTGCTGGTTTGCCGCCCCCCACCCGCATCTCCCAGCTTTTCCTGGAGCCCAAGCTCCTGTCACAGCCTTCATGGAACACAGGACTGGGGCAGAGCAGCGCTAGCTTACAGCTGGCAGCACAAACAGTGCTCTTGAGCTCCCATTCTCCCTTCTCTTTGCTTTCAGGTGGGCATGGTCCCTCGGTGGGGGCTCTGTCCCAGGCCAGGTCCTGCAACATGGCTCAGAAACACTGTGGCTGACTGAAGCCAGGGCCAAACAGGACCCCAGAGGTAAGCCTGCTAAAAGCCTGCCGTGACTGTTCCAAAGACAACCAGAGGACTTTGGTCAGTTTGTGGAATGGAGGATTGAATCTTCCTAACTGCCTCTGCCTGCAGAGGAAAGGGTCTCCTCTCCTCTCCAAACATCCACTCACCCACATACCTATCCATTCGTCCATCCATCCACCCACCCACACATCCATCCACCTATCCACTTCCCCCATCCACCCATGCATCCCCACCTACCCATCTCCTTTCACCCACCCACCAGCAATATTTCTAGAGATTGGTGTGGAGGTGCCACAGGGAGTTGGCAGGGAACTCTGAGTCTGTCTGAGGAGACTATACTGATGGCATCTGAGTCCAGGATGGGCAATGGTCAGTGCTTTGGGGGCTCAGAGGGACAGGCCAGGGTCAGGAGTAGGGTGGGAGGTCAGAGGCTTCTGGGAGTAGAATCCAGGGGGTCAACAGGACAGCAGGATTCACAGAAAGGGCAATTATGGGGACCCTGATAAATGCCACCTGCTGTAGGGACAGGAGGTCTCAGGGGCAGCCCTCCTCTTTCCTCCACCTCTGGGAGGACAACGAAGGCTGACTTATCTCCTGATCACTCCTGACTGTGGCTACCTCCTCAGCCACCCCCTGCTGAAGGCACAGGGGCCACAGGCCTTACCTTCCCCTGCAGAGACACAGCCCACACGGACAGGTGGCCCACGGGCTCCTCTGTGACCTCCCACCCCCCCACAGAGAGGTCGTTGAAGGGGTCGGGCAGTTGTTTGGGGTCATCCTTCGAAGGGATCTGAAACAGGTAGAGGCAGTGGCAGTCAGTCCTTGCGGGCACTTGGGCCAACAGATGGCACTGTTCCCCTCCTGGTAGACAGCTGCCCTGCACCAGCCCATGCTTCAGGCCCTCAGCACGCTGCCTTCATTCTCCACCTCAGCGCACAGCTGCCTGACTTCACAGAGCAGGCACATCAGAACACCGGGTTCCTGGCCCTGGGTCCTCTACCCTGTCCTCCCTCTGCCAGCCACCAGGCTCTAGCTGCCATCCCCAAGTGGTCACTGCTGCTCCAGCAAGGAAGGCAGCTACACACATGGCTCTGTGCTCTGCATTGACCTGTGCGTTGTGACTCCATCCCCCACCAAGAGGGGGCCAACCACAGAAGGTGGCCCCTCGGTGTAAGCCCTTGTTCTCTGGGCTGCTTCCAGCCCAACCGGCAGGTTAGCTGAGCTGGCAGACCCACCTCAAAGCATGGACCCTCTAGAGAGGACTGGTGAGGGCTTGAGGCCTTCCCCTCATTCGAAGGCCATAAAGGACCCAGTCCAGGCCTCATGTCCCTAAGTTGGGAGGTGTGTCTGGGTAACAAAAACAATACAAGAGCCAAAGTGAGTGGCTCATCCATACTAATAAAAGGGCAATATGCTAATTAGAGCAGATGACTTCCTGACGTCCATCCAGACAAAGCAACAGCAGCTGCAAGGACCTAGGGCCAGTGCTGTGTAGGAGGGGTGGGCCGCAGCAGCTGCGTGAGTGATGGGAGCAGTACCTTCCTGATTGGCCAGGTTGCCTCCGCAGAGGAAGGCCAGACTGCAGCTTAGGCCGGGAGCGAGGCAGAGGTGGTTAGGGGCAATCAGGCCAGCAGGGGGACAAGGTAGGGGCAATTAGGCTAGCAGAGGGGCAAGGTAGGGGCGATCAGGTCGGCAGGCAGAGGCAGTTAGGGGCAATCAGGCAGGCAGGCAGGCAGGTAGAGGGGTTAGGGATGATCAGGCAGGCAAGCAGGCAGGCAAGCGGTTAGGAGCCAGTGGTCCCATATTGGGAGGGATGTCTGACTGCCAGTTTAAACTGACAGTTGGACATCCCCAGAGGGGTCTCAGATTGGAGAGGGTGCAGGCCTGGCTGAGGGACCATCCTACCCCTGTGCAAAAATTTTGTGCACTGGGCCTCCAGTCTATCTATATATATATATATAAAAGGTTAATATGCAAAGTGTCCCCACAGGAGGTCCACTGGGAATTCTATCGCTTGCTATGATGTGTGCTGACCACCAGGGGGTGGTGCAGAATGAAGGGAGGCCCCGGAAGGCAGCCAGAAGGCCCCAATCAGCCCCGATCACCGGCCAGGCCTAGGAACCTTACCCATGCATGCATTTCGTGTACTGGGCTTCTAGTTCAGGAATATGGGAGGAAGATGTGCACAGACTAAGCCTCATTCTGGGACAGGGCAGCTGGAGACCAGGGTCAGGACAGGTTCTGTGCTGTCCTGGGCCAATCTGGCCTGCCTCCCCACGTGGCCATCTCCCAGAGGAAGAGACACACAGTGCCACAGTGTTACCAGGAGACAAAGGCCAGGTCCCAGTGTGGGGGTAACACCCTCTGTGCACAAGTGGGAAGGCAGAAATGAGGGTCCATGTGATCTTCCCAGCAGCAGAACTGCTGTGGGCCCTGCCCCACCCCTAGGCCACAGGCAGGGTCCGACCTTGGCCCAGGTGTCGCGGGACTTGTATCTCCTGTACCGGATCCACCTCCGCCGCCTCACATAAGAATTCCACTTCTTGTCCCTCGTGTAAGTGGCAGGGAAGTCCATAGCATATGTCCACCCCTGAAATACAAGGTGGGGGCGCTCTGTAAGGCTCTAGGGGAAGGAGGTAATAGGGCTGGGGGTGGGAGGAGTGGGCAGGAGGAACAGAACTGATCCCCACCGATTCTGTGCAGAAAGTGGGATGCATGCAGGGCAAAAGCTGGGGTTGGCTGCCACGGGACACTGGGACCAGCACTGAGGGGATGGGCTAAAGCTCTCCCCATGTGGAGCCACGCCAGGAACCAAGTTCACCTACCCCTTTCTCGGTGGGTTCCCCTCCGAAGTTCTCATCCACGTACCAGTCGGACTCCCATTCCCAGTGCGGCGAGGGCAGTGCCACCCCATCCAGTGGCCGATGCTGGAGCCCACTCACGTCGCTCCATGGCCAGCGATCACTCGGCAGGAGCTTCTCGCAGAAGCCACCCACGGGGTTCCAGCGCTAAGGGTGGAGGCAGGCACGGGCTTTAGGCCTGCAGCTGCCTGGAGAGACCAGGCCCCTGGCAGCTGGGCACTCCGTCTGGTCTCCATGGTGGGATGTGAGCAGAGGGCCTGCCTGGAACTCAGAGATCAGCCAGCACATCATCACAGCCCCAAAGGGCAGAGAACCTGCCACAGGACACGGTGCCCCCAAGGGGCAAGCAGTGGAGAGCATGACCTGTCTGGGCTCCTGGAAACCCTTGTGTGAACCTGACCAGCCTGCCTTGGTGAGGACACAACAGGGGTTCTGGTCTCAAAGGCCCATGATACTACGCAACTTGGATCTTTAGCTGAACATGGGAACCGTCTGAAGTCTGATGAGTGGGGACTTTCTCAGCCAGCCAACCAACCAACCAACTCAGCAACCCAAACACGCGTGCCCCACCTGATTCTCATAGGCCTCCTCCTGGCAGCGGATGGGGACGTCACTGGCGCACACGTACACGTAGACCTGGTTGTCGCAGGCGATGCCCCAGCAGCACTGTGTGGCTGCGCTGACCCGCTTGAACTCCAGCTGGGTGTCCTTGCACAGCTCCCAGTACTGCCCGGCTGTGGAGAGTGTGTACACCCTCCCAAAGAGGTCCACTGCCCACAGTGCCGAGCTGGGCATGGCGGTAAGGGCTGAGGAAAAACCGGAGGTGACAGGCGAGGGTCAGTGTTAGTGTCGTGTCCACAGCCAGCTCTAGGCTCATACCACAGATGGCAAAATGCAGTCCAGACAGCAGGTGAGAAGTCACCCCGCAAATGAGAAGCAGAGCCTGGCTTCCAGTCTAGGGCCCTTTTTCGTTCTTTGCCTTTCTGTCCCTCTAATTCAGGGACTTCTTTCACACATACAAAAGAATACAGAGGGGAAAAAAAATGTAACTGCCACATCTCTCCCCCGCCAAATTAAGTGACTATTATTCTGTCATGTTGCCTTCAGATCTTTCATGCCAAAAGAATCAATGAGTCCAGCCAGTGTGGCTCAGGGGTTGAGCACTGGCCTATGAACCAGGAGGCCATAGTGATTCCCAGTCAGGGCACAGGTGTTGCACAGTAGGGGATGTGCAGGAGGCAGCCAATCAATGATTCTCTCTCATCATTGATGTTTCTATCTCTTCCTCTCCCCACCTCTCTCTGAAGTCAATACAAAAATCAGTGAAAAGTCACAGATTTAGTTGAATTCCAGACAATGTTCTGCTGCCACCCCAGGAAGCCTTTGCCCCATGGTGGGAGGATCCCCTCCCTTGTGCTGGTCCCATTGGGACCTTTCTTTAGGGGTTTGGTGGGGGTCACCACCTGGGCCTGGCACCCTAGCCAGAGCCTGGTGTGGTCCTGCAGGAGCCCTGAGGCTGTGTGGCAGGGGTGTGTGAGTCCTATTTTCACCCTCCTTGGGTGACCACTTCTCTCTCTTCCCCATCCCACTCCTACCTTTCTCCTTTCCTATTCCTTTTTCTCTCCTTCCTTCTTGGCAGAGGGTGGGCGAGGCAACCACTGCACTGTGCCCTGGCCACGCCCCGACTCTGGGGAATGTCTGTGCTGCAGACCTTGAAGCATAATTCCTGGAGCCTGGATTCTGGTAGGAATGAGCCTCCCTCCATAGCAGGGCCATATGGCCAGACCCATAGCAGCCAAACAGAGCATCTGGATGAGGGCGGCAGGGGGAATGGCAGTGAGGAGCTCTCCCACATCCAAGATGCGAGGACAGAGGGAAGAGTCGGACGGTGAGGACACAGCCAGTCTGGTTTGGAAACTGGAGCCACCAGGAGACAGAGTCTGGGCACCCTGAGCAGGGCCAGGCTGCTCCTGTGAATGCCAAGGGAGCGAGGGCCCTTGGGAAGGCTGGTGACTGCAATGTCAACACGAGATGGACCGTGTCTGAACACAGGAGCATCTGCCATTGGCAAATAGGCTCTTTGGGAACAGAGTGTCTTACAAACACCGAGAGAAATGACAAGCTGGAAAGGAAGTGAGAGGAGAATAAGGAACAGGAAGAAAGGAAGCAGAAGGGACAGGAGCTCAGCTTGGGAAATAGTGGGGCAGGAAATGGAGGAAGGTGACCAGCACAGTGGAGCACACACACCCCAGGGGAGCTCTCTCAGAACCTCCATCTGTCCCTAGGGCACCGGCGCCAGGTCAAACATATGGGAAGTCAGAATACCAGCATTCTGGAGCCATTTGAAAACTGGCACCTGAGTCCAGGTGCGTGAGGTGGAACCCTTGGAAGAACTGCGGCAACCTCCAGTGACCCCTTTGCTCCTCATTGGTCAGGCCTGAGGGTCCACTATCCCTGTGCCATCTACACTGTGACTAAGAGTGCCCAGAGCCACCTCAGACCCAGATTGTTGGAATTCGGGTCCTGGCTACACCTCTTTCCAGCACCACCAACAGTCAACTAACCTCTGTGCCTCAGTTTCATGATCTGTAAAAGGCAAAAAGGAATCATGACCTACTTATGTGGTTCTGAGAATTAAGTGATATAGTACAGGTGCAGAGTTTTTATTCACTAGTGGCTTGGTGCACAAAATTTGTGCATGGTGGTGGTGGGGAGTGTTCCTCAGCCCAGCCTGCACCCTCTCCAATCTGGGACCCCTTGGGGGATGTCCGACTGCTGGTTTAGACCCAATCCCACAGAGCCATGGCAGCCAAACAGAGCAGCTCTGCAAAAATAAATAAATAAATAAATAAATAAATAAACAAACAAACAAATAAATAAATAAATAGGGATCGGGCCTAAATTGGCAGTCGGACATTCCTCTCGCAATCTGGGACCGCTGGCTCCTAACTGCTCACCTGCCTGATCGCCTCTAACCACTCTGCCTGCCGGCCTTCTCACCCCCAATTGGCCCCCCGCCAGCCAGCTCGCCCCCAACTGCCCTCCCCTCCTGGCCTGATCACTCCTAAGTGCCTCTGCCTCGGCCCCGCCACCATGGCTTTGTCCTGAAGGACATCTGGAAGGTCTGCTGGAAGTCTCCTGGTCTAATTAGCATATTACCCTTTTATTAGTATAGATTTATTTTTGCAGAGCTTTTAATAAATAGTGCTCAGCACTCAAGAATGCAATGAATGTTACTGCTGTCATCTTATTACTTGGCATTTGCTACCACAAATTGCCACTTATCTTCTATCTCTTAAAAACCAAACAAAAAAATCAACCCCCTTTCTGGTCAGCCTGAGTCTTCAGCCTCTTAATTTCCTCAGCACCTAGCAGCGCTCTGCACATAGTGGGTCTTCAACCGAAGTCAGAGATAATTACCACCACCTTCAACTACCACACTGCCAACTTCCTGAGCTAAGATGAAAATATTGCTCCAGGAAAGCCAAATATCACTAATTACTTCAGGTCAGCAGCCAAGTCAAAATAGGTGGACAGGTGTGTGATAAAGCAAACATAATAAAACATCCACAGGTAGAATCTACGTGGTGGGCATGTGAGTGCTTACTGTGTAAAGCTTTCAACTTGGTTGTATGCTTGAAAATCCTCATAAATTGTTGGGGGAGAAAAGTAAGGTGTTTTTTTTTTTTTGGAAGGGAGATGCTGGTTGTTATGGTGTTATTTTTAATATAACTCCAGTCTTCAAAGATACCTCTTAGCTGACAGTTCACTGCGTATGTGACCAGTTAAGTCAGGCTCAGTCTGCAGGTTGAACTCAATGAATGGGGACTTTGGCCTGTATTTGATACACTTTCCCTCAGAGAAATGACTAAGCAGTAATTTCCCCACAGACACAACTGAAGCTCCGGGGCACCCAATGCAGAGAAAGGATGGGGGTGGGGGTGGGTTTGCAAACTGCCTTCGGAGCGGGGCCTGGGCTGCATGCAGTCCCTTCCCAGCTGAAGATGACAGGGGGTGAATACCCTCCCTAGGTCAGCTGCACCTCCTTTCCACCTCTGCCAAGGTGCTGCCCCGGCTCCCTACAGGCCATTCCCAGGTGTGAGGTGATCAGGTAACCTGTCCGGGCCACTGGGTCAGAGGACTCTTGAAAGGAGGGTTGGAGCTTTAATCCCCTGGTTCTGGGGTTCTGGCATTTCTTCGTTCTGTAGGGGTGAAGGGATGGAAGGAACATCTTTCAAGAAAGCCACTGGCGATTCACCAAGAGCTTCAGCACAATGAATTCCAGTGGGACCTTCGGTCATCCTCAGAGCCATCGGCCCATCTGCACGGGTTTATTCACAGATCCCTTCAGGGCAAAGGAGCCCGAGGGAGGTGGGGTGGGGAACAAGGCAGCGCCTGAAGCATTTACTTCCCCAAGTGGGCTTCGGGATCCTTCGTGAAAGGCTGCCTATTGGTTTGTTTTCCTATTACACCCTGTCAATCCCACCCCCTTTGCAAACAAGAGTCCTGGCAAATCAGGTCGATGACTGCCTGCCAATTGCGGGGGCTGTTGGAAGGTGACGTGAGGGTCCGAAGAGGCAGGAGCAAACAGCGGGGCATGCACCGTCATAGAGCCCTCCCTGCGGGGCAGGGTCAGCCCGGCGCCCGGGCAGCAGGGGCCCCGAGTCCCCATCACCGCGGGCGGGTCAGCCTCGTTGCGTTCCCGTTCCGTGCACGGGGGCGAACTTGGGCGGCAGGTGGGCTCCCGGCCCGGCCACTAGCAGCACAGTCTGAGCGCCCGGCCTGACCATCTGCCCGTGCTAATCCCACGCCAAGCAGATTTCCTCCCGCCACTGCCCAGAGGGACAGCGGGCTCCTCCCAGCGCGATCCTCTAAACCCGCCGGGCTCCGGCCGCCCTGCTCACGCGTCACTCCAGGGACCGGGCTGGGGTGCCGGCGTCACCCGGCCGCCGCGTTCCGGGGGGCGTGGGCGGCGCCCGAACCCCAGGGCAGGGAAGAGCACGGGCGCAGCCCCTCCCTCCCTCCTACCGTCGGACATCGCAGCCGCCGGGGGAGGAGGCGCCGCTGCCTCCGTCGCCCCGACCTGTTCGGAGAAGCGGGGGCGCCGCCGCAGAGCCCGGGCCGCCGCTGCACTCACCTGGGCCGGCGCCCGGCGGGCAGGGTCACCGCGATCGCTTCTCAGCCGCTTGGGCAGCAGGCGCGTAGGAAGCGGCAGCCAGGCCCGCGCCCATTGGCCGGCTTCTCCGTGACGTAGAAGCAGGGCGCGCGCCATTGGCTGAGGCGCATTGCGTCACGGGCCGGCCTCAGGGTCGCGGCGGGGTCGCGTCGAGGTCTGTGC
>PVJC01051728.1:0-11369 GCA_004026665.1 Murina feae
CAAAATGACTGTATAAAAAGAAAATTAAAAATGCAAACAGACATCCAAAGAGGAAAATCAGAGGCAATGTGCTGCTCTGGAAAGAGGGTGTTAGACAAACCACAAAATAATGTGTATCAGCAAAACCACTTCTCTTAATTGTAGCTCCAGGAACCATATGCAAAAGAAACAATGCACATGCTCCTCCCATGGGGAGCCTGGGTGAGCAGTTAACCCAGCTCACCGAAAGGGCAGGCCGAAAACTCACAAGCTGTGAACTTGAAGGGAATTGAGGACTACAGGATGAAGTGACAGAGCCCTAAGCCAATCTAGAGAAATTAACTGTATCCACATTAATTTCTTTTCGTTATAGTTCAGTAGGCACTGTCAAGTGTTTTAAAATAGATCATGACAGTGGCTCTGGGTCCTGCAATGCTATAGAGATAAGGTATCCGAACAGTGTCTCAGGAAGAGAAGGTAGTGACAGCAAGTTCCAAAACACCCCAGTGTGTGTGTGTGTGTGTGTGTGTGTGTGTGTAAATAGCTAGGCCTTGAAAGGCTATTTAATGTATATAATGCCTAGGGATGATTATGTGTGTGTGCGTGTGTATATATACATATACAACACAATACAGTATACAATGTACAATATGCATATGCATGTATGTACATATGTGTGTATAAAGTCATTTATAGGCATTGTATCTATAAAATATCCATAAGTAGTCTTACAGGGCTTAGTTCACAGTAGATACTAGATTAAGTTGACACAATATTTATATAGTCAATACTCATTAAGTATTCTCCATGCGTTATCTCCTTTAATTCTCCCAATAACTGTGAAGTATGCACTATCATTGTACCCATTTTACTACTGGCACAGAAAGGTGAAATGACTGCCCAATATCACATAGCTAGTAAGCAGATAAATTGGAGATTCACCCACCAGCTCCAAAACTGAAGCTCTAAACCATTACGCCACAAGGCCTCTACATCTCTGGGTTTTATTTTTGGCAAAATACATACCTCACTACTTCACAGAGTTTTTCTTTATATTTTAATAATATAGCTTCCATTTATTATGTGCCATAAGCCAGGTAGCATCCTAGGTACTACACCGTGCATCAACATAATGAGGTATGTACTATTATTATCCACAAGTTACAAACGAGGATATTGATGATAGTGGTAGAGTAACTAACTCTTCAGAGTTGCAGAGAAAATGGTAGAATGGCATAAAATCAATGAGAGGC
Source organism: Murina feae (assembly GCA_004026665.1). Lineage (NCBI taxonomy): Eukaryota > Metazoa > Chordata > Mammalia > Chiroptera > Vespertilionidae > Murina > Murina feae. The sequence goes on from PVJC01051728.1 coordinate 1,233, forward strand.
TGCATAAGGAGCCTCCTTACTTCTAGTCATTCTTGGTACAATCAACTCCTAAGTAGTGTGCTAATGAATGTGTAACCACTGATCTCCAGAGAAAAAGAATGGGCACTCAACTCCAGGAAGGCAAGAGGGAGTAAACACACTCGACCCTAAATCTCCCATGTGATGCAGTATGAAACCTGGATAGATTCATGGAGCAACTATGTGAAGATGCTGAAATGTAAACAGAAGCAGCCAGATTGAGGAAAAAAACTAGAGTCCTAAGTATCATCAGGTTGATTATTAGTGTATGATTTTCCCCCTGTGGCATCCCCTAGCTTAAACACAACATAGCCTAAAACCAAAAACTGGGCATCAGTGCAAACAGAGAAAGATCCAGGACAAACTCTCTAATCGCTCAAGGACCTGGAAGATAGCACCTAACAGTCAAAGAGCTTTTCTTGTGTGTGTGCGTGTGTTTTATCTCTCTTCATGCTCTCACGGCCTAGACCCCAAGTAAACCAGTGAGAGCGGCGGCAGAGGAGCTTGCATGGGACAAAACCTTGCTTTTGATCAGTGGAGCTATGGCCCATATGGGCAAATGCCCATTGCTCTTTTGTTGTTGTGTTCTTTTGTCCTCCCACTACTTGGCCCTGGAAGTGGGCAGAGGCCCAGAAGTACATAGCAGAGTTGGGGGACTAAAGTCCCTGGTTTCTGGATGGAAGGCAAAAAAAAAGAGCCCCAGGGAGCCATAAAGTATTGAGAAAATTGCAGAGAAGAAGCAGTTCAGGAAAGTAACCTTATACGATTGTTTATAAACTCCTGAACTCACCCCTGAGCTGTACATGTGGGGATCTGATCCTAATCACCCTGAACCTAATGACCATGTCAAAGACTTTGAGAACTGAGCCACAGGAGAGTTTACTTTCCCGGGTGGCAGTGTTGGTACAGATCTAAATAATAATGCCAAAGCTTTGAGAATATTGTAGGTAGAACTGAAATTAGAACTACAGCCCATAGAGATAAGCTGAAAATTACAACCCAAACCTAACCATAGTAATTGCCTACTAACATATTAACATCTTTCAAAGGACTTAAACAGTACCCAGAGTCTTATAACATAATAGTCAAAATATCCAGGATGCAATCCAAAAACTACTTGGCATACAAAGAACCAGGAAAATCTCAATTCACATGAGACTAGACAATCAACAGATGCCAGTGTCAAAATGATACATATGTTATAATTATCTGACAATTAACATTAAAACAACTATTACAAAATGCTCCTGCAACTGATCATGAACATGCTTGAAACAACTAGAAAAATGGAAAGTCTCAAAAAAGAAAGTGAAGAGCTAAGTGTAAAGTTTAGAAATGAAACATATAATAACCAAAATTAAAAACTTACTTTATGGGGCCAACTGGCATGGCTCAGTGGTTGAGTGTCGACCAATGAAGCAGGAGGTCACGGTTCAATTCCCTGTCAGGGTATATGCCCAGGTTGCAGGCTCAGTCCCAGTGGGAGATGTGCAGGGAGTAACCAATCAATAATTCTCTCTCATCATTGAGGATTTTTATCTCTCTTTCCCTCTCCCTTTCTCTCTCAAATCAATAAAAATATATTTTTTGAAAAGCTCACTCTATGGGATCAATAGCAGATTGGAGATGACAGGAAAAAGCCAATAAATTTAAAGATATATCCATATCCAAACAAGAGAACAAAAAACGATTGAAAAAATGAACATCCCTGATTTGTAGTTTTGCCCGTTTCCATAGTGAAAAATACTACCATGCTGGCCAATGTCAAGGTACCAACTGGACATCACTGAAAGCGGAGTTGGGGAGAGATGCACATAATTGGCTCCTACAAACAAGTACCTCCCATCCCCCAAGGCAGAACCAGTAGTAGTAGAGTCTCAGCCTTTGACCACACACACAGTGAGGCTATTGATTTCCCTTTTAGGCACTCCCAACCCTATCTGAGCTATCCCTGTTGTTCTCCTCAACCTGATTTCAAATGGATAAGCATGTGCAGAGAGCATGAAGTGAGACTGCCAGAGGCCAGTCCCTCCTGCTCTACTTTTACAGGAGGCTCCTTTGTGTGAGACATTTCCTCATAAGGGAAATGAGCTGAATGAACCCAGCTAAAACCAACAGAGTGTTTCTCAAACTAGCAGCCTAATGGCCGACACAGATAAAATGTGAAAAATATAACCTAGATGAGCAAGCCCTGGGAGCAGTATACCCTATACAGGGCAGCAAAGCTAAGCTTAGAACTGATCCTTGATGAACAAACTGAACGGCCAAGAAAAACAGAAACAGACTCATTGAGAGCAAGCAGACAGCTCTGGTTTAGGGGTGGGGGATAGAGGCTGGGAGGGAACGCAGCAAAAAAGGAAAAGGAGAGAGAACTTCATGGGCATGGACAATAGTGTGGTGATTGCAGGGAGAGTGGAGGTGGAAGAAGGCATATAGGAGATAAATGGTGATGGGAAAATTTTAATTTAAAAAAATAAATAAAATAAACGGATAGAAGATGGAAAATGAAATAAAATACAATGATGGAGGGGGGAAAAATTGATCTTTGGTTCTATTGCAGTATTATTACATCCTTGAGCTTTTCACCAAAAGCTGCTGGAGCATTCTGAATACGATCTCATGATAGGAGTATGCAGTACCCTCAAGAAAGGCTGGAAAGCAAGGCAGGCTGCAAGTTTCAAGGACAGGGAACCTATTCTACATAAGAGTCAATTATTTGGCAACTCAGGGTAGGGACAGTTCTGAGATTCTTATACTGAGATTCTGAATTCTGAGATCCTAAGAATTCCGTTGCATTCAGGATCAAAGATCCAAAGTTCTAGAAATGGCTGATGAGTAATAGATCCCCAAAGCCACAAATATCCCAGAAAAGCTCTCTCTAACCTAACCACCTTAATTGTACACATTAAGATGCAAAGTCCCAGGGAGAACAAATACTTTCTCAAGGTCATGTCATAACTAATGAGTTAGAACAAACAGGGAGGTCTCCTGATTCCCAGTCCCGTGCTTTTTTCCTGACATCACACTTCCTCTTACACTTCCTTCTCTGAACAAGATTTATCTGGCCAGGGGTAACAGGGATGAAAAAGTCCTTGTGAGGGTTAGAGGAGGATGAAAAACAAAAAAGCCGAATGGGCCAGTTACAACTGACTGATAGCATCAAAGAGGAGTTCAAGCTAGTGACGTTGTTGTTTAAGCCAGAGAATGACAACTCACTATGAATTGGGGAATCTGGATAGTCTCTATAAGAAATAAGCAGGCACAGTGCTTTCAGAAGTGCTCAGGGTGCAGCTGCAGTGTTACTATGGAGCTGTTGGGAAAGCTCAGTGCCCAAGGTGGTGAACATATCCTAGGTGCTCCCTGCCACCGCCCCGCCTCTGCAGCATACACTGCCAAGTCTGGCCAATTGTTTGACAAGGCAGCTGTGTGTATGCCTGTTAATTACACTGTGGGGCACCAAAGTGCAGTGTCAGGCAGCTGCCTAGAATATCAAATGGCTGCTCATGGCACGGGCACGCTGTAAGTGCTCTCTTCAGAGAGGTCGTACAGCAGCTGACTCCCCCTCCTTCAGGCCCACCAATGCTGCCCCGTTTAAAGTGCCATTATGAAGGCTGAAATGATAAATTTTCACAGAGTTAGATTAGAATCCATAATGGAACCAGTGTTGCTGATCTTTCTGAGTGCCTGGATGGGATGAATATAAATGTTATCTTATATTTCTACATTTTCTAACAATAATAACCCCTTGAAACTAACATACCCTTTGAATTGATAATATTTAGCCCATCTGATTAGAATTGGTTGGAAGTATTAAGGCTGCTTCCAAATTAATGACAGCTAACATTTACATAGGGCACTTGATAATAAATTAATTGATTTACTCCTCACAACAATCCCAGGTAGATGCTATTATTGCCATCTTACAGATAAGGAAACTGAGACTTTGAAGTTAAATCATTTCTCCAGTATCACACAGCCAGTGCACGGTAGTATTCAAGCCTAGGCAACATGGCACCTCCATGCTTTTTAGCCACTACACTATACTGCTTCAAACAAAACTAATGTTTCAGGCCCATCATTCAGCTTCTATTCAGCATCTGTAATATATACATATTTGTTCTTTTGTTCTACACCCTGCCTTTGGAATCAATACAATAAGAATATTCTGTGAATCTAGTAAGTACAAGGAGGGAAAATTCACTTCTTAATAGAGTAATCAAAGAAGGCTTCTTGGAGTAGGCAGGTTTTGAGTTGGATCTTGAAAGAGTCAGGAGTCATGGGAGGTAGGGCATATCAGGCAAAGAGGCCAACGTAGCAAACTCACATAGGTAGGAATGTCCATAGGAAATAAGTGAAGTTGTAAGGCTCGGCATGTGTGCCTGGATCACAAAAAGATTTGGCTCTGATGTGAAGGATGGACTAACAGATGTGATGATGAGGAGGAGGAAGTGGAGAAGGAGGAGGAAAAGAAGGAGGAGAAAAAGGTGAAATATTTGTTTCTGTGTGCATGTAAAATAAGGACAAATAAGCTGATGGTCTCCATTTTGTTAGCTTATTTTGTTCATTAGATTCCACATATAAGCAAAATCATATGGTGCTTATCTTTCTCTGACTGGCTTATTTCATTTAGCATAATACTCTCCAGGTTCCTCCATGCTGTTGCAAAAGGTAAGACTTCCTTATTATTCCTATAAAATTGGAACTAACCATAAAAAAATAAAATAAGCTGCTGGTCACTTATTCACAACTACAGACCCGGTGCACGAAATTTGTGCACGTGGGGGGGGGGTGTCCCTCAGCCTGGCCTCCACCCTCTCCAATCTGGGACCCCTCAGGGGATGTCCAACTGCCAGACATCCTCTCACAATCTGGGACTGCTGGCTCCTAACTGCTCACCTGCCGGCCTGATTGACACCTAACTGCTCCTCTGCCAGCCCAATCGCCCCCAACTGCCCTCCCCTGCCAGCCCAATCAGCCCCAACTGCCTGCCCCTGCTGGCCCAATTGCCCACAACTGCCCTCCCCTGCTGGTCTGGTTGCCTACAACTGCCCTCCCCTGCTGGCCTGTTCGCCTCCAACTGCCCTCCTCTGCTGTCCTGGTTGCCCACAACTGCCCTCCCCTAGAGGTCCAATTACCCCCAACTGCCCTCCCCTGCCAGCCATCTTGTGGTGGCCATCCTGTGGCAGCCACCTTGTGGTGTCCATCATGTGACGATGTGGGGGCGACCATCTTATGATGACATGAGGGCATCACGTGAGGGCCACCTAGGCTTTTACTAGTATAGATTGGTTTTCTGCCCCCTTCTTCCATCATGCTTTTATCTGTCCATCATATTAATTACTGCTAACCTATGCCTATTGCATTCATAATTCTCCACAAGTTAAAATTCAAATGATTAAAATTTTTTGTGTTCCCTTTAAAACATGATTAAGCTTCTTACTGAAGTCTGATAACTAATGAAATACTCTGGCTTGCTGAAAACCCCCTGAATTATAGCCACAGTAGAGACCCATCCACGATTATATAGCCTTCTCCCTTTTCTACCTCTAGCACTTCCTTTTTCCTTTTAAAAATCCTGAGGTATAATTTATGTAGAGTAAAATCTACTGTAATGTTAATTCTATAGGTATTGACAAACCACCAACAAAATCAAGATATAGAACATATCCATCACTCTTCAAATTTCCCTCATGCAGCACCCTTTATGGTCAAACCCTGCCCCTATCACACAGCTCCTGGCAAATACTGATCTGTTTTCTATCCCTATCGTTTGGCCTTTTCCAGAATGTCACATAAGTAGAATCACACATTACAGAGCAATTTGAACATGGCTTCTTTCAGTTAGTATGAAGCACTAGAGTTTCATCCAAGTTGTTATGAGACTATGGTGCTTGTTCATTTTTACTGCTGAGTAGTATTCCATTTTATAGATATACTACATAATTTTAAACATTCACCAGTTATAAGATATTTGGGTTGTTTCCATTTTTCAACAACAAAGCCACTATTAACATTTGTGAACAGGTTTTTTGTGTAAGCACAAGTTTTCATTTCACTTGGGTAAACACAGATAAAAGTACAGATATTTTGTACTCGAAATAAAAAACTCTGAAATCTCAATCATAGGAAAACAAGTAACCCAATTTTTAAAAAGGCAAAAATTTTTTAACAGACACTTCACCAAAGAAGATAACAGATGGCAAATAAGCAAATGAAAAAATGCTAAATATTACAAGTTGTTAGGGAAATGTAAATTAAAACCAAAATGATATACCACTGTGCACCTATTAGAAATTAAAATGTTTAAACACTGACAATGCCAAGTTCTAGAGAGCATGAAAACCAACAGAAACTCTCAGACATTGCTGATGGAAATGCAAAATGGCACAGTCACTTTGTGAAACAATTTAGCAGTTTCTTATGAAGTTAAACACAAACCTATGACACTATCCAGCAATCCCATGGCCAAGTATTTACTCAAATGTTTTTAATTGAATTTTGTAGGATGAAGTTTTTTTCTGTCTTCGTAATCAAAATATAGTGAATATAATCTAATTATTTTGATGACTTTAGTTTAGCACTATAAGCACTAATGGATTCTACTGGGATCCTGCTTTACTGTCCGCTTTCTAAAAAAAAAAAAAAAGTCAAGTGTCTTCTTTATGGGTTAATTACTGGGAATACATATAGAGAGGCAAGATGGTTCCTATCTTAAAGACAGAGATGTGCTTAAGGCTATTGTGGCCCACATGCCTGTTTGCCCCATCATTCAATGGCCACAGACTCCTGAACTTGTCTCAATTTTCATGTCTTTTCTACTCCTCCCTCGCATTCAAACCTTTGGCTGTTATTTCTCCTGGCTCTGAATAAACCTGCTACTAATAGTCTCTCATCTAACTTGCTGTAGCCCAGTAAGCCAGATAATGAAGTCTATTAGAATAGTGTACAAAATAAGGTTACTGATTAAAGTTAGGACCTGACTGCCTATCTTAATGCTTCTCTTGCAGGATAAAGTTCATGGTCTTTGTGACAGTTCTTTTGACCTCTCAAAAACCTCCCTTTTCTTACCTTCCAGGTTCTAGCCTTGCAGAGAGGCCAGTTTAGATACCCAGAAGTCTAAAGTACAGATAAAGGGGATGTTAACACAGTTTACATCTGTCTGGTCGAATCTGTTGAAATGTTTGATCTATCTCCAGCATAATATATAAGGATGAATAGACCTTATAAAATAAAGGAACTACATAAATAAAATAAAAGAACAGGAACTACATAAATAAAATAAAAGAACAGGACATAGGGCAATAAGCAAAAGCAAGACTTGTTAGAACAAAAAAAATGAGGAAAGATAAAATACTTTATATGTCAAGTTCTGCCTCCTACAGTCAGAAGCCTCTGTTTCTCATTAGGACTACTATATTGCAAAGAAAGTACAATTTTTTAAAACTATGCATATTCCATCTTCTATCCCTCTTGAATTGAAAGTCATTCTACATAAGCATCAGCATCACACTGTACTGTGCAATTGTCTCTTTATATTGAATGGCTTTGTGACCTCACAGAGGTGCTGAATTACAACTAAAATTTAGCAGTAGCAACAGTTGTTCTAAAGATGTTTTTCCCTCCTTCCATCTTGTTAAATAGTATTCAAAAAATTAAGTTAATGAAAATATTTACCTTTTAAAACCACCTCTGCTCTACCAAACCCACTCGGACTTTCTATTGTCTTTTTTTTTCAATGGCAGGCTTTGGGGCAAGGTCTGCTAGAAAAAGGAATCTGAGACTCAACTTTGCTTTGTGCCACATACATTGTCTTAAATACATCAGTGATTTTCATCCCAAATGAGGGTTCAGTCACTTGCTGAAGAAAATAATTTTCCACAGCACAGGAAATGAGGAAATTAGATATTCTATCATATGGGCAACTGAACAAACAGGGCTCCAGGTGGCTAATATCACAGGGATGAAGGCACCCAGGGGAATAAGGAGGCTTCTGGCTTTCAATGGCCTTCTCTTCATCAATATACAACACAATGTAATTGCATTTCCACCATGATAGCAGCACTTTTCCAACCAACCCCCAGATAATAATCTATTCTAGCATAATGCAGTTTCTTTAGAAGGACACAATTTATTGGGATACTGAGCTATTTATTTTCTTCCTTTCCCTTCATTATCCCTCTTTAACCTTAGTCTTTAAAAAATCGCTCTCTTTCTTGGGCAGTTCCAGGCAAAGATGACAAAGATAGAAAGAAATAGACCCCTGTTATTTCTATGGAAGACTTTAAAAGGTTGAAAAAATTATTTTGTCAGTTTTATTTTAATGAAAATTGACTATACCATTTTCCCTTCTAAGAAACATAATTTCCAGGCTCTGCTTCTGATGTAATTGCATGCCTTTAAAAAAAATCTCTAAATGACTTTCTGTCAGTGAACTGACTTATAGCGTTCACCACTCATAAAAAATGGTTCATTTCTGTTGTCTGCATTTAGGTAACTCTCTATGCAACATCAAGTCCATTCAATTAAATAACATAATATTTTATGCTTGAGGGAACAGCCATGTTCCTTCCTGGGTTGAACACAGCACTGGTCATGGCATGCCATCTTAAAAAATCTTAAATCATTTAAAGGAAATATTGTTAGTTCTTTTAGGTGTGGTTATGTTTTAGTATCATGGTTATGTTTTTGGAGGAATCCTTATATTTTAGAGACACATTCTGGAATATTTATGTATGAAATGATAGGATGTCTGGGATTTCCTTCAAAATAATATGGCAGAAATAGGGCATGAGGATGCAACCAGAGTGACTATAAGATCACAACTGAAAAAAATCACAACTGCTGCAGCAGGATGATGGCTACATGAGGAGTTGTCTGTTGTTCTGTCATATTGTTCTGTTTACTTCTGTGTATCTTTAACATTTTCCATAGTAAAAAGTCAAAAACCTTTCATCATTATAATATCTAGAAAAGTAGCAACTCCTCAATCTATCTTTCAAAGCTTTCATTAAGCTTTGCATTTGCAAAGTTAACTTTTTTTCAACAGCAGCGGATTTCATTTTATATTTTTAATTTTTTATTAAGTTATTACATATATGTTCTTATCTTCACATTACCTCCCAGCCCCCCCCCATGACCTCACCCCCCTGTTGTCTGTGTCCATTGGTTAGGCCTATATGCTTGCATATAAGTCCTTTTGTTGATCTCTCCCCCATACCCCCACTTTCCCCTACCTTCCCTCTGAGGTTTCCCCTACCTTCCCTCTGACGGTCGCAAAGTTAATTTTTAAAACTAATCTCTCCCTTTTCCCACTCATGCAACTCATGCATCAACCAAACTGGACAACTGAAAATTCACTACACATACCTGGTATATCCTCACTTGCTGGATTTTAGCACAGTTTATCCCCTCTGACAGAAATGTCTTGCCCTTCACACCTTTATCTCTACCTGTCAAATACTATCCAATCCCATATCAAATACCACTTGTTCCATGAAGACTTTCATTACTTGACCATCAGAAATCTAATTTCCAAAAAAAAGAAATCTAGCCCTAGCCAGTTTCACTCACTGGATAGAGCGTCGGCCGGGGGACTGAAGAGTGCCAGGTTCGATTCTGGATAAGGGCATGTACCTTGGTTGGTGGCACATTCCCAGTGCGGGGTGTGCAGGAGGCAGCTGATCGATGCTTCTCTCTCATTGATGTTTCTAACTCTCTAACCCTTTCCCTTCCTCTCTGTAAAAAATCAATAAAACATATTTAAAAAAATAAATCTAATCTCTCCCATACCATATTCCCCTTGCATTGTCTAACTTACTTTAAATGATTACCTCATTAAGTGATATATATATATATATATATATATATATATATATATATATACATACATATAGTTAATTAGTAAATTTTTCATAGAAAATGATTTTGTGCCATTTAGTGTCAATGTGAAATCTACTGAACAAAATAAACTGATGAACAAAATAGATCCAAAGACATAGAAGCATGGAACAGACTATCAAATCTCAGAGGGAAGGCGGGGATAGTTGCATAGGTGGGAAGAGATCAACCAAAGAACTTGTATGCATAACCCATGGACACAGAAAACAGTGTGGTGAAGGC
>PVJC01051729.1:0-11369 GCA_004026665.1 Murina feae
TGGACTGACAATTTTCTGGGGTTAAGGGTGTTGGGGAAGTGTGAAGAGACTGGACAATAATTGTACACCTATGGATGAGGACAGTGGGGGGGCAAGGACAGAGGTTGGGGTGGGAAATGGGAGGAGGGGAGCTATGGGGGATAAAAGAGGAACAACTGTAATAATCTGAACAATAAAGATTTAAAAAAAAAAAAAAAGACAACATTTTGAAATTTCAAACCTACTTTTGTCAGTATAGAGAATATATGTGAACCAGAAAAAAATTATAGACTTAGAAAAAATGAGTGTGAAACATTCCCTAAGTAGTAGACTTCCTACCTAGAAGGGTAGGTGCATTCCTTCACTACGGGTGCAGCAACAGCAAGTACAAAATATTGGTGGAAGGGCCAGAATTGGGAAGTTTATATACATTTTCATCATCTGATATGTCCATGTCTTCTCTTCCTCATTATTGGGTCCTAATTATTAGGGATATATAACTCAAGGTTACCACGGTGTAGTTCATTTTAAAATGTACCTGCTAAAACATGCCTAATGTATGCAAAGCAACCTTCCAATTTCTGGCCAACTCTGAGACTTACAGAGGTCAGCGGGATGCAGTTTCAGTTTTCAAGGAGGTCGTATAGTGAAGTGAAAATCAATACAGCAGTCATCCAGTTATAGAGTAGTTAAGAACCACAGAGCAAGACAGACACAGGGCTTTGTGGTGTCAGAGGAAGAAGGAAGGGTACAAGCTGAGGGCGAATCAGAGACAGCTTCTCCTGTGGCTGAATTCTGAAGTGCCCATGGAAACCTGCTGGCTGAATGGGGCCCGTGCATGGGTTTTGTCCAGCTCAGGTGATACTTTCAAAAATATTTTCTGTAAATTTTTTGCCAACATCGAAAGTTTGGAATATTTATAAATGACTGGAATTCTGTCTTTTTTTGCAAAATCAGATCTGAACATTCTGGGTTCACCTTCCAATTGGGCAACTACCTGGAGTGGAAATCTAGCTGTCTCTTTAAACCAACACAGACCCTCCAGTTGGCTGGAGTCCCTGATACTGGCTGGTTTCATTGCTTCTTCCGTCTTACCTGCTCCTATATGTGTGTGAGCCTGTATATAAGATGTCTACACACAGAGCTGGGGAAAGACCAGAGCAAAGGTACAGAGGCAGGAATGTTCAGGTTATGCTCAGGGAAATTTGAATAATAAACTTGAACTCAAGAAGGAGATAAATTTAAAAGTAGACAAATGGTGACTGGGCAAGAGATGGCGGATTCCACAGATTCTTCTAATGTAAGGTGACCAGATTAGTAAAGCGGGACACCATTGACCAGGGGGGTTCTTTTATTATTATTATTATTATTATTATTATTATTATTATTACTTAAAATATTATAAAGAGTAGTACATATGTCTCTTTCCAAAAATCAGGACTTTTTTAAAATGCCACAGGACGCAGGACAATTTGTTAAAAATCGGGACTGTCCTGCCAAAAGCGGGACGTCTGGTCACCTTACTCTAATGCCAGGATGAAGCAAATGGACTTAATCTAGTCAAAATGTGAAGTCAATTAAGAATGTTAGATCCCAGGACGGCCCCTATCTGAGGAAGCTTTCAGAATAATTAAAGCAGATTATCAGGCAGAAGTTCAGAATGCTAAGTGGCAGAGGAATGGGAAGGATGGCACAGACTTGGTGAACTTGGGAACTGCTTAGATAGGGTGATAGAGAAGGACATCAATGAAGTGGCTAGGTAGAGAGAAAGAAAAATTGAAAATACCTCTATGGCTAGAATCTCAAGCTCAAATATCTTCAGATGGAGACATGTAGCAGAAATATGCTAAGTAGCAGGTATAAAATTTCAAGGGTTGGTGGAGAGATTGATGAACTGGGAAATGTATGTTAAAAATCAATTTAGAAAATCAAACAAACAAGAGTGAGCCCATCAAACAAAACGTGTCAATGTGACAGAATCAGCCAGCTACCTGCCACCAGCCTTGAAACTGTTAAATAAATGAAAAGGCATGTTTTTGGGTCATCCTGATAGAAATGTCTACCAGGCCAGAGTAAACACACATATGAAGCTCAGGAGAGAGAAAAAGACATGAGTTTTGGTTTGGGAATTAAAGGATAAATTAAAGGAATCTCAGAATTGAAGATCATGACGTTCAGGGACTCAGCCATGTATGTGCTGGTAATAGCTGAAGCTATGGAAGAAAATGAGAACTGAGGGGAACAGGTAGGAGGAGAATAGAGGTATCTCCATGGTGGAGCCTCAAGGAACACCTGTTCCCTGGGGATGGGAAAAGAAAAAAAGAGGCTGAGAAGTGAATGGAGAAATAGGCAGTGAACTGAGATCATTGTGTCATGAAAAAATATAGGAGGAAAATGTTCAAGGAAGTGGAAATAATCTTCAATATGAAATGTCAGTATAAAATACTATCCCTTTCTCAAAGACTCATTTATTTAAAGTGCCTTTCTCCCCAAAGTGAACATTTCTGCAGTTGCTTTCTACAATGTCAAGTAAAAAGAATTTCATCTCTTCCTAGATCTTTGTTGCCTCCCCCTTGGCCTCAGGGCAAGTTCCTATACTTACATTACTGTGAATGAGTAAGATTATGTTTTTAACTGCCAACCGGCCCCTGATGTGAGCAGATGCAGGTGAGACAGTGTGTTCTACATGATCTCTCAGAATCCTAGCTGCTATCTTTCTGGTGGCATGTGGAACTCCCCAGAGGAACCGCATTTTCAAGGGCATTACTCACCTCTCCCTGGGAAGCAAGCAGTGAGAGTAGCAAGATGCCGAAGTAAGCAGAAAAACTTCCCGGCCTGCAGAGATAGAGGGGAAGCTAGGACAGGTGATAGAGTATGTGGGTCTCCCTCGCAACACTGTAAGTTTAGAATCAAATCTACCTTCTGAATCCCACATCATCCCTGAAGCCAAAACTACACCTAAATCACTCAACTTGTATCCCAGATGACACTGTGCAGGGTTAGTGGTTTTGCTTTAAAAATAAATAAATAATTGTTCTCCCTGCTTGGTTGCAAAGACGAAACAGTGAATAGTCATGACATACTATTTTATATACTTTTTAAATTGATTTCAGAGAAGAAGGAAGAGGGAGAGAGAGAGAGAAACATCAATCATTAGAGAAAATTATTAATCAGCTGCCTCCTACACACCCCACACCGGGGATTGAGCCTGCAATCCAGGAATCTAATAGTGATCTCCTGGCTCATAAATCAACACTCAACCACTGATCCACACTGGCCAGATTAGCTAGTTATTAATTACTAGGGGCCCAGTGCACAAATTCATGCACCTTGAAAGGAACTGTGGGCTGCAAGCAAGGCTGCGGTAGGCACAAGGGCGGGTCTCAGCCCACCCTCCGTGGCCCCTCCCGACCCCTCCTGCCATGGCCCCTGGTCCCATCTGCCAGAAGCCCCACTCCTGTCGTTGCTGCTTCCACGTGCTCACAGCACCAGCCCCACTCACACCCCTTGACAGTGTGGAGTAATTGGGGCTGGCACCACCAGCAGCGGGTGTGAGTGGCAGCTGTTGCCCATATCACCCCTCAGGAGCAGGGGGAGGTGGAGAAGCCCTGAGGGGCAATCAGGGCCGGCAGCTGCCACTCGCACCCGCTGATGGCACTGAGCGATCCGGGCCAGCGGCTCTGGCGCTGGCAGTGGGTGAGAGCAGAGCTGGCACTGAAGCAGGTGCAAGTGCCCAGCCAGGCCATGCATGCAGGAGCAAAGAATGTTCACTAACCACCAGAGGCTTACCCCAATGACAGTGACAGGCACCCCACCTTGGTCTGGTGCTCTCGCTTACCTGCTCCACCATCCTGCCACAGCCGATGCCTGCCATGTTCCGCACTTTGCCACCTGCTGCCAACACCCACCGTGTTTCCGAGCACCCCCTGGTGGTCAGTGCACATCATAGCAACTGGTTGTTCTGCTGTATGGTTGTTTGGTTGTTCCACTATTCAATCTATTTGCATATTAGGGTTTTATGTAGAGAGATAGGAAAGGAGCAAAGGGAAGACATTATAAGCATGGTCATCTGGGCAGCTCACTAGGAAGCTGCAACTTCACACTCCTCAGGGAACTGGTCCATCCCCTGTATATTACCAGGGGAAGGAACTAGACAAGGGGAAGATGGGCACATGCACAGTGAGGTTGTTGTAATGTACCCAGCAAATCACACCAGGATGCCTCAAGAAGTTGAATTAAGGGGTCACATTTATTGCAAATCCGGGACTGTGTGGGGGCATTTTGCTCTCCAAATCTCACAGTGATAATATGGCCGCAACACCAGAATTATATAGGCAAAAAATCACAAAGGTATCGATTACACATTTGGGTCTGGAATGAGGAACCTGGTTTGCACAAAGCAGTTACAGAAGCAGAATTGAGCATGTTAGTTAAATTATAGTCTTGGGTCTCCGGACCACTGCGTTGACAGAAACACATTATCTAGAGCCCTCGGGTCTTGGGACCATTGAGTCAATGGAAACACATTATCTGGAGCCATCGAGGCAATTTAGAGTAATTGTGCTGTCCTGGTCCTGGGACCACTGAGTCAATGGAAACACATTATCTGGAGCCATCGAGGCAATTTAGAGTAATTGTGCTGTCCTGGTCCTGGGACCACTGAGTCAACCAGAACACGTTATCTGTAGCCACTGAGGTAATTTAGGATGATTGTGCTGTCCTGATTCCCAGGACAGAAGAATGTGCTTTCTAAAACCAGTATGACCACAACCAATGGGGTATTGAAATTACAATCAATAGGGTATTCAATCAAATGGGATGATTAATATAATTCAGAAGCCAAACAGCAGGGTTAAACTACAGTTTCTACCTGAGATGATTGCTACCATACTTCAAGGTGAGGTGCGGTGACGTAGGGAAGGTGCCTGTCAGTCAAACCTGGGACCAGAGATCACTGCCTAGAGCAGGCAGGGCCACTGCAAGCCCATGGAAATTTGAGGGTACATAATCCCCCAAAGGAGTTCACTCTCTTGCCTCTTGGCTCTGGACTCTTTTGTCTCTCTTGCTTTTGCCCATGTTCCCTCCATAGCCATGTGGCCCTGCAGACCACATGCAATGGACTGATGAACTGCAATGGGGAGCACAAACTAAGCTAGCCTGGTGCTGGAGTGGACGGTGTCCTAACATGGAATGAAAACTCTGGGCAACAGCTTCGATCCTAGCTCTGCAGAAACCACAACCACACTTCTATGGTGGTTCAGAGGGAAATGAAACCTTGGAAACTCAGGGGTATAATTCCACAGAAATAAAGCTTTCTACAACATCCCACCCCTCCCGTGCAAGTCCCAGAAAATTCTTCTTCCTGGGACATCACAGGAGCTCCCCACCAGTGACATCTTCACTATAGTCTACCAGGATATTTTCTCTACCTGACACCAAATAGTCTTTGAGGAAAGTAAGAGAGACTGAGTAACAAAGAGAAATAAATTTGTCTTCTTCGAAGTAAAAAAAACAAGAGATGAGTTTCTTAAGTGGGCTCAACTACCTCTTCTGGAGCTGAAGTTGACATTGCACAGTTTTACAGATTTTGTTGGTGGAAATGCGATTGTTGCTTAGTTTCATTTTGCTATCTTGTTCCACAGTAAGAAAAGTCACACCACTGGAAAAACTATCAGAATCCTGTGGTGTTTGCCTGCTTTGATAGTCACACAGTGAAGCCGACATGAAATGAAGGATAGTGCCGTAAATAGCAAATGTGAAACGCTTGCAAAAATTCACAGCTGGAGATGGCTCCACCTAGGCTGTGAGGAAAGGGCCTTCCAGCATCCTCCTTCCCAAACAAAGGTAAAGTTTGGTTTTGTCTAAAAAGCACTGCATCTGAGGTTGAGGTCCTAACTGTGAATGGGAACTGTGCAATGCAGTTAAGAAAACTGCTGTGAAAAATGCCAAAAGATTTTTATATTCCTCTTAATGAGTCCAGCTGACTTCAAAGAGGCTTCGAATCATCATGCGGTTTTAAAATGCCAACTAGGACTTCTTGGCAATTGGGCTGAAAGTAAGAAAAGGCTCTACTAAGTCAATAAATGTGTTTGTTATTCAAATCTATGTAAGGCATCTTTGCCAATATTCCTAACAGGCACACTCGAGAAACCTAATGCAAAATTCACAGGGGTGCAAAAATCACACCAAAAATCAATTAGAGAAATGGGCTTTGGGAAAAGTAAATTGGAGCAGATGAAAAATTAGATAGACATTCCCAGAAGTACTAGAGACAACTACAGATCCCAGCCAAAGAGACAAGCCAGTGGATAAACAATAAATTAAACTAAATAAAAGAAAAATATTCTTAAAATAACATATTTCCTTTTGTTTTAAAAAATAAAAATTCTCTAGCCTGAGTCTGTTCAAATGTATCTCAAAGTAAGACACTGGCTGAGAGAATGTCACTAATGAACATTCTGAGTTTCCCAATGACATTCATCTGTTCCGCTGTGTTACAAAGTCTGCAAGGAGAGAAACATATGCTTATGAATGACAAATACATATGGTATGAAGAGGAAAACTGCCTTTTCTTTTACTTCCTTTTGTAACCAGACAATTAATGGGTCTGGGCTGTCTGTCATCACTTGAGCCAATTCAGCAGAGTCAGGGTTCAATCATGTCTGAGCATTTACTCCAATAATTCCAGCAGTATGGGAGAGCTGCAGGTCATCTACAAAAATCTGCTTCCCACGCCATTATAAGCCAACTGCTTATATTAGGCAGAAAGACAAAGATTACATAGGGAAATAGGCAAAAGGGATAAGAATGGGCACACAAAATAGGGCAGTTTAGAGGTAATGTGGGATGGGGATTTGCAAAGGCTTAAAGGTATGCAAAGGGCTGGGGGGGGAGGGCATTCAAAGGGCTGGTACCTCTGGTTTCTGAAACAAGGTTGTTAAACTTCCCATGATAACAGGCAGCTCTGGTCCCATGTACAACTCCCAGCCAGGTTGGAATGTGCTTTCTTTAATCAGAACAAAACAATCAGGGTTAACAAAACACGATTAATATCTATAATAATAAAAGCATAATATGCAAATGGACCAAACAACAGAACAGCAGAACGACCATCTAGACAACCTTCTGGATGACCTTCTGGATGACTTTCTGGACAACCATGCTATGACACCCACTGGCACCAGGCCAGCCAAGGCAGGTGTGATGTGATTGGTCAGAGGGCCCCACCATCGCCCCACGATTGATAGCCCTGCAGAGGGAGGCTCAGGCCAGCCAAGCAATCATACCCCATGTCTGTCACCCACAGAGGGAGGTGACCAGTGGCAGGGGAAGGGAGAGCCGTGCCACACAGATGGCAAGCCATAGCAGTGGCAGGGGCGGGCCAGCTGCTGGAAGTCGGGGGAAGGAAAGCCCTGATAGGCTCTGATCACCAGCCAGGCCTAGGGACCCCACCCAAGGGATGCCATATTGCAAGTGAGCACAGACTGGGCTATGGGACACCCTTCCCCCCGACACACACACATACACATTTCGTGTACTGGGCCTCTAATTTCTTATAATATTGTTAGTCCCCAATATTCTATTTTTACCCCTAACGCTTTAATTGAGCATTTCAACCTTAGAATGTAAGACTGGCAGAACTTTCCAAGATATTGCTTGAGCCAGCCTAATTCGGAACAGGAAGGCTGGCTCAAACAATATGTCTTAATTCTTGCTACTATAGATCCTAATGACTCCCTTCTAAGCCCATTAACAAATGTGCTCATTAACAAAACTGACAAAGATTATAAGTTCCCCTACATTATTTTAAATAAAATAGTAGTAACAGATGAATAAATTGTCTTTACTAAAAAATTAAAACATGCCCTAACCGGTTTGGCTCAGTGGATAGAGCGTCGGCCTGCGGACTGAAGGGTCCCAGGTTTGATTCCAGTCAAGGGCATGTAACTTGGTTGTGGGCACATCCCCAGTGGGAGGTGTGCAGGAGGCAGCTGGTCAATGTTTCTCTCTCATCGATGTTTCTAACTCTCTATCCCTCTCCCTTCCTCTCTGAAAAAATCAATAAAATATATTTTTAAAAAATAAAATTAAATTAAAACATTACATAAATGTCTTAAATTCTCTTTGACCTTCCAGTCCCAAATGTGGCTTCTTCTACCCCCTACTTGTTTGCCAGGGGTTTTCTAATCCCTTGTCTCTAGAACATATGCATTAGAACACATATATTATATGATATTTGTGTTTCATAAATGGAATCATATTGTATATACCTTTCTGAATATTTTTGCTGTTCTGGGTTGTTCACTGACCCAAAACTTTCTATGCTAGTACAAAAACCTGCTTCAATTGTTTTGTTCAGCTGCACAGTATTCCTCAGAAATTTCAGTATATACTCTGCCATTCTCTATTGATAGATACTTAGGTTTTTAATTATTTCCTTTTGTAAAAACTCTTCAATGAGTGTCTTTTCACATGCTTCCTGGGGCACTCCTCAAAGGGTTTTTCAGAGTGCAAATAGATGAAAAATGTCTTAAGCTTTTTAAGCCCTGCACTAAAATAGTAAAGAATAAATAATAGCATAAAATGAAGCTATCAGAATTTTTAAAAATACAAATTTCCCCAAAATAACCAGAAAGCTATAGTATGTTGGTTTGGAGCAGATTCTTAAAAGCCACTGATTCCTGGGTTAGAATCCCACTTTCAGTTTTCTTGTTTGGTGGGTAATAAGTTTGGACAGTCTCTTCCAACTCTGATCCTACATCAGTCTCATCGACATGCTGTCGTGCACAGAGGGTGCACTGGCCCAATGCTATAATGCCATTTACATGGTGGTCTTTAATACTATTAACATGGATTATCTGACTTCACACACTCATGACTCCCAATAAGAGGCACTTCCACCTTCTGCCCTGGTCCCACGAGAACTGTAAGATTCGGCTAGCCCTCACAGGGAGAAATCCAGCTCTGATTCACAGAAGTAGAGGTCTGAGCCAGTGAGGAAAAAAAGCAACGCATGGCCTAAAGGTTATGAAAAGCTGGCTATTTTTGAGATGTGGCTTAAGATCTAATTTCAGAATCAAAGATTTGAAAGCTGCCTTTGGATTGCTACTTCTCAAATATAGCCATATATCAACATTTTATTAACTCAGAAATAGTACCAGTTATCAGTTTTGATTTTTCTTGCTTCAAATCTTGGAAAAAATTATAAAATTTATTGAAGAACATAAACAAGTTCTGAATACATGAAAAAAACCTGTTCTTAGATGGGAAAAATCAATGTTTATAAGTTCAAAACAATTTCAAAGTTACAATAGGTTTTTGTGAATGTGTGTGTGTAAATGTGTTTGTATGTGTGTATATGTTTGTGTATGGAACTCGACAAGTATTCCTTGTCATTCATATGGATGAGTAAAAGGCCAAGAATAACTTATATAATTTTGAAGAAAAAATGAGATCATGATTAAAATTTATGAATTTGGTTGCATTATGCCTTGTGACTCTACCTAGATTTATTTCCCTCTCTTCTTTCCTCCAAACCACTGCTCTTTTGAAGTAGGTTAAATCCATGTATTTAGGCTTCCAATTCATATGTGAATCGTATGAACAAGATATAGTCTAGGGAGATTATTTTAATTTGATATAATTAATATTATAAAGTATCATTTCAGACCTTGCTCTTTTTATCCAAAAGGTTTTTGGAAAATATCCACAGAATTCAAATTCCTCACCAATTTTTATTTGTTTTTTATTGATGTTAAAGTTCCTATATACATTCCAGAAATGTTTACTTTGTTAGATATATATTATCTTCTCTTAGTCCAGTGCTTGATTTTAAATTTTATATGGTATCTCTTGTTATACATATTTTTAAAGTTTTAATCTAGTCAATTGTATCAATATTTTTCTTCTGAATTCTGCATTTTAAATTCTGGTGAAAATATTATTCCTAGCACTGCAGTCATAACAATATTCTCCTTTTTTTTACCCCCAAAAGTTTTATTTTTCATATTTAGGAATCTTTTGCCTCATACATTTCATTTCTTGCCAATGATGTGTCGTGGCTTCTCTCTCATCATAAAGTTGCCATGTACAGATGGATGTTTTTCTGGCATCTTTAGTCTGCTCCTTTGAGCTATTTCAGTAACACGTCACTAATAATATTAGGAGGAAAACTGGTTTTGCAAGGAATGTTAGGCCATCAAACCAAACAAAACCATGTCCCCAGGTAAGGCAGGGGGCCTTGTTTTGAACCTAAGCACACCTGGGGGAAGGGTAGATAAAAAGAATTCTCCCTTCAGGGCCGTGGGGGGAGGGAGTATATTTGCAAATCAGTGAACTCGAGGGACAGTTATAAAGCAAGGTTCTCGCGTGCTACCCCCACTCTGATTTGGATTTGCATCAATCCCTGAGTCCGTGCGTGTTATTAAAACTGTGATTTCTCCACTTCTTCAAAGCGTCGCTTAGTTTTTTTTGGTCTTTCTGCAACAATATCACATTGTCTTAGTTGCAAAATCTTTTTTAAACGTTGATATTTTATATATCAAGATGCATCTCTTTTTTTTCTTCAAAAATTATATGTTATTCTTGGCCTTTTACTCATCCATATGAATGACAAGGAATACTTGTTCCATACACAAACATATACACACATACAAACACATTTACACACATTCACAAAAACCTACTGTAACTTTGATTGAAATTGTTTTGAACTTATAAACATTGACTTTTCCCATCTAAGAACAGGTTTTTTTCATGTATTCAGAACTTGTTTATGTTCTTCAATAAATTTTATAATTTTCTCCAAAAAGATCCTGCCCCATGTTGCTAAAAATATTATTAATTTTCTTACACATATCATTAGGGTAATTTTTAAATTGTATTATATTTCAAACTGGTTGTTTCTGGATTATTGAAAATCTGTTGATTTTAAAATAGTAATCTGAATTCAGAAAATTTGTTAATTTTTTTGAACACATTGTCAATACATCCTGCTGGATTTTCTAACTAAACATTTTCTTTTTTTTTTTTCTTTTTTTATTTTAATTTATCTTTATTGTTCAGATTATTACAGTTGTTCCTCTTTTTCCCCCATAGCTCCCCTCCTCCCAATTCCCACCCCAACCTCTGACCTTACCCCCCCATTGTCCTCATCCATAGGTGTACAATTATTGTCCAGTCTCTTCACACTTCCCCAACACCCTTAACCCCCGAAAATTGTCAGTCCACTCCCTTTCTATGCCTCTGATTCTATTCTATTCACCAGTTTATTCTGTTCATCAGATTTTTTATTCACTTGATTCTTAGATTCACTCGTTAATATATATTTGTTGTTCATAATTTTTACTTTCCTTTTTCTTCTTCCTCATTCTCAAAGGATACCTTTCAGC
>PVJC01051730.1:0-11369 GCA_004026665.1 Murina feae
TGCTACAGTCTTCATCTCGCTGAGAGTGCTGTTTAGATGTTCTCTGCTTCTCTTAGGGCTTGTTTCTCCATCAGCTCATTTAGACCTTGCTTACCTTGGCTCTCTGTGCTTCTTACCAGATGAAGGAGGAGGCAGCCTGCACAGTCAGGGGACTCCTCTCTACTCAGGCAGTCAGATTAGGGACCTTTGTCTGTCTGGCAGGGACTCCTAATCCCGAAACATCCAAAAGGGGAACTTTGCTCTGCAGTTCACAGCCCTATTGGAAAACTCTGCTCTCAACAAAGAGATAGCTCAGTCCTTTAATGGTATGATCCAGCGTGGCCTCGGGCCTGACCTGCCCTGGATTCTGGGCACGCTGGATCATACCATGGGTCCTAGGATGTCATCATGAGCAAATATGGTATTGTCTTTTTTTTTCTTTATTAATTAAGGTATTACATATGTGTCCTTATCCCCTTATTGCCCCTCAACCTCAACCCCGCTTGTGCCCTCACCTCCCTAGTGTTTATGTCCATTGGTTATGCTTACATACACAGAAGTCCTTTGGTTGATCTCTCCCCCTTACCCCCACCCTCCCCTACCTTCCCTCTGAGATTTGACGGTCTGATCGATGCTTCTCTGTCTCTGGATCTATTTTTGTTCATCAGTTTATGTTGTTCATTATATTCCACAAATGAGTGAGATCATGTGATATTTATCTTTCTCTGACTGGCTTATTTCACTTAGCATAAGCTCTCCAGGCCCATCTATGCTATTGCAAATGGTAGGAGTTCCTTCCTTTTTACAGCAGCATAGTATTCCATTGTGTAGCTGTAAACCAGTTTTTAATCCACTCATCTGCTGATGAGCACTTAGGCTGTTTCCAAATCTTAGCTATGGTGAATTGTGCTACTATGAACATAGGGGTGCATATATCCTTTCTGATTGGTGTTTCTGGTTTCTTGGGATATATCCCTAGAAGTGGGATCACTGGGTCAAAAGGCAGTTCCATTTTTAGTTTTTGAGGAAACTCCATACTGTTCTCCACAGTGGCTGCACCAGTCTGCATTCCCACCAGCAGTGCACGAGGGTTTCTTTTTCTCCGCATCCTCTCCAGCACTTGTCAGTTTATTGATTTGTTGATGATAGCCATTCTGGCAGGTATGAGATGGTGCCTCTTTGTCATTTTTATTTGCATTCCTTGAATGATTATTAACTTTGAGCATGTTTTCATATGTCACTTGGCCTTCTGTATGTCCTCTTTCAAAAAGTATCTATTTAGGTCCATTGCCTTTTTTTTTTTATTGGGTTGTTTATCTTCCTTTTGTTAAGTTATATGAGTTCCCTGTAAATATTGGAGCTTAAACCCTTACTGGAGATAATATTGGCAAACATGTTCTCCCATGCAGTGGACTTTCTTGTTGTTTTGGTGATTTTATTTTGATGTGATTCCATTTGTTTATTTTCTCTTTAGCTTCATTGCCCTAGAAGCTGTATCAGTGAAGATACTGCTTCGGCATATGTCTGAGATTTTGCTGCCTGTGGATTCCTCTAACATTTTTATGGTTTCCCATCTTATGTTTAAGTCCTTTATCCATTTTGAGTTTATTTTTATGTGTGGCGTAAGTTGGTGGTCTCGTTTCATTTTTCTGCATGTGTCTGACCAAATTTCCCAACACCATTTATTAAAGAGACTGTCTTGACTCCATTGTATGTTCTTACCTCCTTTGTCGAATAATCATTGAGCATAGCAGCGTGAGTCGATTTCTGGGTTCTCTATTCTATTCCATTGGTCTGTTATGTCTGTTCGTGTGCCAGTACTAGGCAGTTTGGTAACAGTGGCTTTGTAATACATCTTGATATCTGGTATTGAGATCCCTCCTGCATTGTTCTTCAGGATTCCTGCAGCTATTTGGGGTCTCTTTTTATTCCAGAAAAAAATTTGGAGTTCTATCTAGGTCTGTTAAATATACTGTTGGTTTTCTAATGAGGAGCGCATTGAATCTATATATTTCTTTGGGTAGTATGGACATTTTAATGATGTTGATTCTCCTAATCTGTGAACACAGGTATGTTCTTCCATCTGTTTATGTCTTCCTCTATCTCTTTTTTCAGTGTCCTGTAGTTTTCTGAGTACAGGTCTTTTAACTCCTTAGTTAAGTTTATTCCTAGGTATCTTAATTTTTTTTGATGCAATGGTAAATGGGATTATTTTTCTAATCTCTCTTTCTGTAAGTTCACTACCGGTATACAAAAATGCCATAGATTTCTGGGCATTAAGTTTGTATCCTGCTACATTGCCGAATTCATTTATTAAATCTAATAATTTTTTAAGGAGTCTTTAGGGTTTTTTATGTACAGAATCATGTCATCTGATAATAATTACCATTTCACTTCCTTTTTCCAATTTGGATACCTTTTATTTCTTCTTCTTTGTCTAATCACTATGGCTAGCGCTTCCAGTACTATGTCGAACAGGAATGGTGAAAGTGGGCATCCCTGTCCTGTTCCTGTTCTCAGGTGAAATGGTTTTAGTTTTTGACCATTGAATATGATGTTGGGTCTAGGTTTGTCATATAAGGCTCTTATTATGCTGAGGTATGATCCCTCTATTCCCACTTTGCTGAGGATTTTTATCAAGAAGGGGTATTGGATTTTGTCAAATGCTTTTTCTGCATCAATTGATATGACTATATGATTTTGGACTCTCAATTTGTTTATGTGATGTATCACGTTTATTGATTTGCAGATATTGTGCATCCCTGGGATAAATCCCACTTGGTCATGGTGTATGATCTTTCTGATGTAATGCTTCATCCTATTTGCTAGAATTTTGTTCAGGATTTTGGCATCTATGTTCATGAGGGATATTGGCCTGTAAGTCTCTTTCATTGTGTTGCCTTTATCTGGTTTTGGGTATTAGGATAATGCTGGCTTCACAGAAAGAGCTTGGAAGTATTCCTTCCTCTTAAATTTTGTGAAATAGTCTGAGGAGGATAGATTTTTGTTCTTCCTTGAAAGTTTGGTAAAACTCCGCTGTGAAGCTGTCTGGTCATGGGATTTTGTTTGCTGGAAGCTTTTTGATGACTGCTTCAATTTTCTCCATAGTTATTGGCCTATTAATATTTTTAGATTCTTCCTGATTGAATTTTCAATGGTTGTATTTTTCTAGGAATATGTCCATTTCCTCTAGGTTGTCTAGTTTGTTGAATAGAGTTGTACATAGTATTTTTTTTTTACAGTCCTTTGTATTTCTGTGGGATCTGTGGTTATTTCACCTCTTTCATTTCTGATTTTGTTTATTGGGGCACTCTCTCTTTGTTTCTTGTTGAGCCTGGCTAGAGGTTCATCAGTCTTGTTTATCCTTTCAAAGAACCAGCTCTTAGCCTCATTGATCTTTTGTATTGGTTTTTTGGTCTCTATGTCATTTATTTCCCCTCTGATCTTTATTATCTCCTTTCTTCTGCACACTCTGGGCTCTTTTTTTGTTGCTCTCTAATTCTTTAAGTTGTAGAGTTACATAACTTATTACCATTTTTTCTTGATTTTGAGGTAGGCCTGCAGAATTATGAACTTCTATTTCAAGACGCTTTCACTGTGTCCCATAGATTTTGAATTGTTGTGTTTTCATTGTCATTCATTTCCAGGATGTTTTTCATTTCTTATTTTATCTCTTTAGTAACCCAATCATTGTTTAATAGCATGCTATTCAGCTTTCAAGTGTTTGAATTTTTTGGATTGTTTTTATTGTAGTTTATTTCTAATATTATGGCATTGTGGTCTAAGAAGATGTTTGATATAATTTCAATCTTCTTGAATTTGGAGAGATTTTGCCTCTGACCAAAAATGTGCTCTATCTTTCAAAATGTCCCATGTGCACTTGAGAAGAATGTATATTCCATGGCTTTGGAGTGAAATGTTCTGAAGATGTCAATTAAGTCCATCTGATCTAGTGAATCATTTAGGATTGCTGTTTCCTTGGTGATTTTTTTGTCTAGAGTATTTATCCAGTGATGTCAGTGGTGTATTAAAGTCCCCTACAATGATTGTATTGTTCTTGACCTCTCCTTTGATATCTTCCAGGAGTTTTTTATATGTATTTGGGTGCTCCTGCATTGGTTGCATATATGTATACCAGGTTTATATTCTCTTATATCAATCCCTTTAGTATTATGAAGTGGCCCTTCTTATCTCTTCTTATGGCCTTCACTTTGATATCTACGTTGTCATATATAAGCATAGCTAACCCAACTTTTTTCTCATTTTCATTTGTCTGAAAGATATTTTTCCATCTCTTCACTTTCAGTTTGTATAAGTCCCTTGTTCTGAGGTGGGTCTCTTTTAAACAGTCATGTTTTCTTATCCATTCAGCCACTCAATGTCTTTTGATTGGAGCATTTAGTTCATTTATCTTTAAAGTTTATTATTGATAGGT
This sequence comes from Murina feae, assembly GCA_004026665.1. NCBI lineage: Eukaryota > Metazoa > Chordata > Mammalia > Chiroptera > Vespertilionidae > Murina > Murina feae. The sequence goes on from PVJC01051730.1 coordinate 4,415, forward strand.
ACTTGTTTGTAATCATTTTTATTTTTTGTGCCTGTGTTCCTTCTTACCTTTTTATTTCTTCTTTTTATACTAATCCCTTAGCATTTCTTATATTACTGGCTTGGTAATGATAAACTCCCTTAGCCTTTTTTTGTCTGTGAAGCTCCTTATTTCCCCTTCAATTTTGAATGATAGCCTTACTGGATAGAGTATTCTTGGATTCAGTCCCTTGCTTTGCATCACTTTGTAAATTTCCTTCCATTCTTTTCTGGCCTGATGTGTTTCTTTTGAGAAATTATTTGGTAATCTAATGGGAGATCCCTTGTACATAACTTTCTGTCTCTCTCTTGTAGCCTTTAAGATTCTCTCTTTGTCCTAAACATTTGCCATCGTAATTATGACAGGTCTTGGTATGGGGTTTTTTGGATTCATCTTGTTTGAGACTCTCTGTACTTGTGTGACTTTTTTCTTCCCCAAATCAGGGAAGTGTTCTAACATTATTTCTTCAAATAGGTTTCTAACCCTTGTTCCTCTTCCTGTCATTCTGGCACCCCTATTATTCATATGATGCTTCCTTTCAGGTTGTCCCTAAACTCCCTTAGGTTCTTCTCCTGTCTTTTAATTTTTTTCTCCAATTGCAGTTCAGTTTGGGTGTGTTTTGCTTTCCTGTCTTCTAATTCACTAATTCGGTCCTCCACTTCTCCTAGTCTACTATTGAAACTTTCCATAGTGTTTTTTATTGCAGCTATATCACTCTTTATTTCTTCTTGATTCTTACATAAGTTGTTGATTTTTTTTCCCCTCCATCTGGTTTATGAACTGTATGACCCTTATTCTGAATTCTTTTTCTGACTTATTGCATGCCTCCATTTCACTTAGCTGCTTTTCTGGCAATTCCTCCTTTTCTTTCTTTTGTCTCTGCATTTTTGCTCTCATCAAAGGATCTATGTGTCAAGTGATGCAGAGGCTGCTCCTTGGGCAGTAATGACTACTCAGGCAGCAGCTGCTCCTCAGGCAGTCATAGAAGAGGTTGTTCCTCAGTTGGTGACTCCTCAGATGGGCACTCCTCATGCAGCTACTTGCAGCAGTGGTGGCTCCTCCAGCTGCCAGGGATGGGCTGCTCATGCAGCTGCTGCTCCTCAAATGGGGGTGTGCTGCTCATGTAGTTGCTGCTCCTCGGATGGACTGGGGTGAGCTTTTCACGTGGTTGCTGCTCCTCAGAAGGGGGCAGACTGCTCATGGGACTGCTGCTGCTCAGACAGGAGTGGGATGCTCATAGCTGCTGCTCCTCAGAAGGGACTAGGCTGCTGGTGGGGCTACTGCTCCTCAAACAGGGGCAGGCTGTTTACAGGGCTGCTGCTTTTTGGACAGGGGTGGTCTGCTTGTGTGCAGCTGCTCATGCAGTTGTGTCACCCTGAGCTAAAGCATTGGGCTGGCTGGAGGGGAGTGCCCTTCAGAATTCACAGGAGCCCATGGCTGGGGTGTCTGGAGTCTTGGCATTTGTGAGACTGCAACCAAGAGAGCAATTCCCTGGTGGGGGTGGCTGTAGAGTCCAGGGCGATATCTGAGGAGGCTGGGCTCCCAGTCACAGCAGCTCCTCCTTCAAGATGGTGTGGCCTCTCCGGTAGAATCCACTGCCCCAGGATTGTTTGAAACAGTAGCAGAGGCTGCCTAGCTAGGCAAGCCTGGTCCACCAGCCCCCGAAAGTCCTGCAGAATCTAACTATCTCTCACTCATGTACACACACACACACACACACACACACACCACATGTCCTCACAATGCCCTTTCACTCCCTCACTCACTCACACTCTCTTCCTCACTGCTGTCCTCCTGGCCACCATTTTCTTGCCTCTGTAGTTGGGTCTGGAGTGTTATTGTCCCATTTTTAGATAAAATCTCCTCTCCAGGTGTCTGGTTATGTGGCCCGCTCTCTACCACATTGACCAAACAGGACAAAATGCAACTCGACAAGACACAACACAAAGGGAACAAAACACAAATGTACTCACAACACCGATAACCCCAATATAAGTGACCAACAGAGAAAAGAGAATTGGGGAGAGAGAAGAGAGCACAAATGACATCAAGGAGAGAAAAAATGGAGAAAACACCACAAAACAAACAGATAAACCAAAAAATGCAAACAACAAACACCTAGAAAAGAGGGTGGGGGAAAAATCTCTAGCGGCCAAGCTTATATACATAAAGTAAGGTTAAGGAATTGGAAGAATATGGGGAGGACCTTGGTTCAGTATAGAGGAGATAGAAAGAGGATGAGTGGGTAAGAAGAAAAAGAAAGAGAAAAACAAAAAAATTTTAAATTTTTTAAAGGATAAAATAATTAAAAATATAATGTTGAAAAATAATGTGAAAAGAAATAAAAATAAACAAACAAAAAGAAAATAAAGAAAAAATAAAAAGAGAAATAACAAAATAATAATAAAATAAAAATAAAAAAGTGAAGTGTCATTCGTTTCTGCCTAATTTTAATGCCCCAAGGGGACTGGTTTAAGATCCCACTTCTCAGTTTCCTATTAGGTAGTCAGCATCGTGTTGAAGTTCCAAGTGGCTCACCTCTCCTCTGTTTGTGTTTATCTCCACCACCTTGACTGCCAGCAGGTGGGACCAATCTGTCCACTTAGCCTGTCTGCCCGCTTTTAATCTTAATCTCTCAAGGAGCTGTTTCTGACAGGGCAACAGGTGGAGAGGTTGCCATATTGCTTTCTAGGACTGAACAGCCTCTCTGCAGCCCTAAGGGCTCTCAGGGACTATTCAGATTTTTTTTTTATCCTTTGGATGTAGTCAGGGTGTAGCTATATTGGTTGTCTGGAGACTGCAGGGAGGTGCTATCTCTTCAGGAAAATGGCTGCTTAGATCCAGTGTCAGGCATGTCCCAGTGCCAGATTCCCGGCCACCTACCACCCCCCTCCCCAATCCACTCACCTCCCCAGACTCTACAAGGCTTCACCTCCACCTGCACCCCAGCCACAGGTGAGTGCCTATACTTGAAAGGACCTACGAACCGGGTTTAGCGAATGAGAGCAAAGACCAAAAAGAGGGGAAAGAGCTGCACCACTGCAAGTTTCTTTCCACCCACCAGCACCATGTGGCCTGGGCGGTTGTTCAGGCTGCCTCTTCCAGGCTCAGCCTCTTGTGGCTCTGGGCTCAGGTCCAGAATCCCTGCTGCCAGCAGCACCGTGGATCTCCCTTCCACAGTCAGATGTTACGCCTGTGCCCGCAGAAGGCAGCCTCGGTGCCATGCAGTTTCTCCTTGACCTTCTGGGCTCAGAGGTCTCGCAGCTCTCTCCAGTCCAAATCCCTGACCTCACAATTCCCCAGGCGTCCTCTGCCCTTCCCAGCTGCAAACTGCCTCACCAGCTATGTCCACCTTGCCAATTCTGGGTGGATGTTATTTGACCTAGTTGCTCCTTCTATCTGCTCCAGGACAAGGCTTGGGACACATCTGCCCACCCAGCCACCATTTTGTTTCTCCCTCAGTATTGTCTCATTTTAAAGAAGTAAAATGACAAAAGCAGGAAGGTTGAGTGATGAAGCCAGATAGGTGCTGGCTTTGAGAGGATAGAAAGGATCTAGGAGAGGTTTTTCTTCAATTTTTTAAAAATCGCTTAATGATCTAATTTAAATTATCCTTTTGATTAGGGAATAATCAAAACTAAAGAATGGGTTATACAATGGAAAGCCTTCCTCCTCCCTCAAATCACAGATGCTCAATTCCCCTCCCTTGAGAGAGTCTATGTTGCTAGTTTTACTGTTTCCTTTCAACACTATCTTATGCACATATAAATAAATATACATATATTTACATATATGCATGTTTTTATTTGCATACATTACAAAGAATATATACAATCTGTTATGCTGTATGTATGTTTTTGTAACCCAAATTCACTCATAGGATATAGGTAGAGCACAGGAGGTTTATCTCGGTGCAGTGGCTGATGCAATGCTGTGAGCACACTCCAGCAGTTCAGATCTTTCTGGCAAACCAGGAAGATGGCAACGCCCGCCTGAGCCCCTCCTAGAGCCACATACACAGTACCCCGACCTTTACGCTCATTGGCTCCCTAAGAAGATGTTCTATGATTGGCCACCTCCGCTATAAATACTACTGTACTTCCTCAATAAAGTTAGACCTGCGTCACAGAACCTGGTCTCCGGAGTTGTGCATGCAAGCATCCTAGCACTAGGGGCTCCATTGTCCTCACCCCTGGGAGACCCCCTGCTTCAATAGGGAATGATAAATTAAGTGAATGGTGGAAGTCATGTGGTGCCTATGTGATTTCCCCTCCAATACTCTTATTTGCTTTACCAAAAAAAAAAAAAAAAAAAGCAATCAAGCAAGTACACCTGGTTCACTCTCAGAAACAACACCTAGCTCAGGATGCTTTGAGTGCAGTACCCAGGATCTGAGCAATCAACTTAAATGCCATATTCCAGTCTCTCAGCCTATTAATTAAAACTCAGCTGCAAGTGGCTTAAGCAAATGGTGATGAGGCATCTGGCTTCAGGCACTGCTGAATTCAGGGCAGTTTTATCAGGAGTGTTTTTTCCCACTCTCTGCCAGAGGCTAAAGCAAACAACAGTTACCACTGGAAGGCCAATGGACTTTAACATTCAGCAGGCTGAATCCCGCTGTGATTGCAATGGCTCGAGGTGATTTCCTGACCTGATAATCTTTACACTACTTTACCAAATTTTACCTTGGATCTGCCTGTATGCATTGCTAAAGGACAAATGTGTATTCAAGTAAATAAAAAGTGGACCAGATGAGAAGTTGGTGTGCCTCTTTGAGAAAAAAGCTCCATCTGGCCCCCAATGCCTTCTAAATTCATATTTCTTGTATAGCATTTTCATTTGTCTATCGACCCCTTCTTCAGATCCTGAACCCTGCTGCAAAGGACACAACTCTCAGCTCTGACTCCCATGGGTGGTCTTCACAAGCTTCCTGCAAGGTGGTCTTAACAAGCTCTCTGCATGGTCTTTGGTGACTGCAGGAGGACCTCTCATGGGGAGAGTGTGGCTGCTACAGCTCCAACTTTACATCCTTGGAGGTTCAAGTTCAACATAAAAAGCAAGAACCTTTTCATGTGCTCACTCTAAAATTATCCCCATGGTCCATCTGGAGAAGAAAATCTGCTGCTTGATCTATGTTTTGGTCACATGCTTTATCCCTGGAACTGAGAATAAAGCCCTGCCATGAACATTATCACCAGACAATGAGAAAAAAAATTGGATTCCCCATGTGGAAATCCAGGGCTGGTCCTTAAAAAGGAAGAAACCTACACTTAACTTATGAAACCCACACTAACACTGGGCCATTGGTTCCCAAAAAATATGTTCCTGACCCCAATATGTTTTAATAAAAGTAAAATCTAAATAAATATTGAGTATACAGAAAAAGTTAAAATATCTCTATTGTGGGATTCAAGTATATCAAGATGGAACTAAAATTTGAATGGGTCTCTGTGGCACCATTGGTTAGAATGTCCGGCTGTTAACCGAGAGGTTGATGGTTTGAGCCCACCCACAGACACCTTTCCTATGCCCTGGACAGTATTTTTCAGTAGTTAGAGCAGACTGAAGGATCAAGGTTTCAATTCCTGGTCAAGGGCATGTATCTCATTTGCATTGGCCCTGGTCAGGGCACATGTGGGAGGCAACCAACTGATATGTCTCTCTCACGTCTGTATTTCTATTTTTCTCTCTGCCCCCCTCCTCCTTCCCTTCCATTCTGTATGAAAATGGAAAAAATATATCCTCAGGCAGAGATTAAAAAAATAAATTCTAAACAAGAATATGTACCAAGTAGCATTCTAAAGGATTGTATTTTTCAGAGAGAGGATGTTATGCTCAGATTTCGTGATCCCCAAACACCACCCAGGGAGCCCACGTCCAATGCAAACCTGATGCAAAAACATGAGGGCCTTTATTATTCGAGTTAACTCAGACCTCATCCCACACACGCTCACCGACACAGCAGCGTGGCAGGGAGGAAGTGCTCCAGTTTTAGGAAAACAGGCTTTATAGGGAGTGGGTGGGATAATGCGTGATTGGTGGAGGGAAGAGTCAAGGTCTGGTTGCCCAGTGGGGCAGGGTGCAGTTAGACTTGGGTCATTTCCTCTGCATCCCTATTGGCCGGTCTGCAGTCTTGCACCGCCCTTTCAAGGATAAGAATATTGATTGCCTTTAGGATATGTTTAGTTAAGCACACGTGCTTTTAAAAAAAAATCTCAAGGGAACCCACTTAAAAAAAAATAGAAATCCTTCTGCATGAGGAAAAGGGGGGTGAGAGAAGGGGAGAGGGAGAAATTAAAGTAAACCAACAAATGCTGAAGTTTGCAGCTGCACCTAATGATGAAATAGTCTCCTATTTCAAAAGTTGATGATATTTTTCTAAAACCTAATTGCAATTTGAGACCTGGAGCTCCAGGGGCAAGAAAGAGTCAGTGAATATCCCCACTGCAGGAAAGCCCGCCCCTTCCTGCCATTTCATTTTCTCCTTTGGATATATTTTTCCAGGAAGTTCTTCTGATTGATCCAGGCAGCAGCAGAGCAGAGAGCAAGGTAAGTCCCAGGTGCTTCCCAGGTTGAACAACAAGAATAAACACTACCCGCAGCACATCTTCCAGGGTCTCCAACATCAGCTGTTCTCGAAGGTGCCAAGAAATCCCAGACACTCAGCCCCACCACTGCCTTCTGCAGCAACCACAGGGAAGAGAGAGGGTGGAGCCATGAGCTAAAGGCCAAGAACATAGTGTTTCTTCCCCAAGCAGCCTGATATTCTGGGAGGGGATACCAAGCTCTGACTACAGGATGTTTGGTTTGGTTTGGTTTGGTTTTGAATATGTTTTTATTGATTTGAGAGAGAGAGACAACGAGAGGGAGAGATAGATAGAAACATCAATGGATAGGCTGCCTCCTGCATGGCCCCTACTGGGAATTGAACCAAAAA
>PVJC01051731.1:0-11368 GCA_004026665.1 Murina feae
AATGTTGTACTTTTCTAGGAATATGTCCATTTCCTCAAGGTTGTCCAGTTTGTTGGAGTAGAGTTGTTCATAGTATTCTTTTACAATCCTCTGTATTTCTGTAGGGTCTGTTGTTATTTCTCCTTTTTCATTTCTGATTTTGTTTATTAGGGTCCTCTCTCTTTGCTTCTTGGTGAGCCTGGCTAGAGGTTCATCAATCATGTTTATCCTTTCAAAGGACCAGCTCTTGGTTTCATTGATCTTTTGTATTGTCTTCTTGGTCTCCATGTCATTTATCTCCGCTCTGATCTTTATAATTTCCTTCCTTCTGTTTACACTGGGCTTTTCTTGTTGCTCTCTTTCTAAATCTTTGAGTTGCAGGGTTAAGTAATTTATTATCATTTTTTCTTGTTTTCTACAAAAGGTTTGTAGAACTATGAACTTCCCTCTCAAGACTGCTTTCACAGTGTCCGACAGATTTTGGATTGTTGTGTTTTCATTGTCGTTTGTTGCAATGATGTTTTTTATTTCTTCTTTGATCTCTGTTGTAACCCAGTCATTGTTTAATAGCATGCTGTTTAGTCTCCATGTGTTTGATTTTTTTGGATTGTTTTTATTGTAATTGATTTCCAGTTTTATGCCATTGTGATCTGAGAAGATGCTTGATATGATTTCTATCTTCTTGAATTTGAAAAGACTTTGCCTGTGCCCCAATATATGGTCTATCTTTGAGAATGACCCATGTGTACTTGAAAAGAATGTATATTCTGTGGCTTTGGGGTTAAGTGTTCTGAAGATGTCTATTAGGTCCATCTGCTCTAGTGAGCCATTTAGGATTGATGTTTCTTTACTGATTTTTTGTTTAGAGGATTTGTCCAATGGTGATAGTGGGGTACTAAAGTCCCCCACTATGATTGTATTGTTGTCCATCTCTCCCTTGATATCTTCCAGAAGTTTTTTTATGTATTTGGGTGCTCCTATATTGGGTGCATATATGTTTACCAGAGTTATTTCTTCTTGTTGAATGGCTCCCTTTAGTATAATGAAGTGGCCTTCCTTATCTCTTTTTATGTCCTTCACTTTGAGGTCTAATTTGTCAGATATAAGTATTTCTGCCCCAGCTTTTTTTTCATTTCCATTGGCCTGCAAAACATTTTTCCATCCTTTCACCATCAGTCTGTGTGCATCTTTTTTTCTGAGGTGGGTTTCTTGGAAACAGCAGATATGTGGGTCATGTTTTCTTATTCACTCATTTAACCTATGTCTTTTGATTGGTGCGTTTAATCCATTTACATTTAAAGTTATTATTGATAAATACTTGTTTGTCGCCATTTTTATTCTTTACCCCTGTGTTCCTTCTTCGTTTCCTATTTTTTATTTTTTACAGTAGGTCCTTTAACATTTCTTGCATTGCTGGTTTGGTAGTGACAAACTCCCTTAGTCCTTTTTTGTCTGTGAAGCTCCTAACTTCATCCTCAATTTTGATTGATAGCCTTGCTGGGTATAGTATTCTTGGATTCAGACCCTTCCTTTGCATGACTTTGTATATTTCATTCCATTCCCTTCTTGCCTGATGTGTTTCTGTTGAGAAATCAGTCGCTAGTCTGATTGGAGAGCCTTTGTAGGTAACTTTCTGTCTCTCTCTGACCACTTTTAAGATTCTTTCTTTGTCATTGGTGTTTGCCAATTTAATTATAATGTGCCTTGGCGTTGTTCTTTTGGGGTTCTTTTTGTTTGGAACTCTGTAAGCTTCTTGTATTTGTGTGGGATTACCCTTCCTTATACCCGGAAAGTTCTCTGTCATTATTTCTTCCAATAAGCTTTCTATTCCTTCCTCAGTTTCCACTCCTTCTGGCACCCCTATTACACGGATATTGTTTCTTTTTGTGTTGTCCCAAAGTTCTCTTAGGCTCTACTCCTGCTTTTTAATTTTTTTTTCTAAACGCTGCTCTGCTTGGGTATTTTTTTCTACCTTGTCTTCTAGCTCACTGATGCGGTCCTCTGCTTCTTCTAGTCTACTATTGATACTTTCTATTGAGTTTTTTATAGCACTGATGTCATTTTTCATTTCTTCTTGGTTCTTCTTCATTTCTTCTTGGTTCTTACACATATTGTTGAATTATTCCTCCATTCTTTTCATCCACCTTATGACCATTTCCCTGAATTCTTTCTCCGGCAAGTTGCTTGCCTCCATTTCATTTACTTCCCTTTCTGGTGATGCCTGTTTTTCTTTCATATGCGGGCTATTTCTTTGCCTCCCCATGATGTATCTTCTCTGGGTATCTGGTTATATGGTTTTTTTCTCTCCTTTCTATGAGGAGCAGGGCTCGTCTGGGTCCACGTATTCTTGGTTTGAGCTCCGGTGTTCATGGCTGGTCCCTGGGTGTCCTGTTTGCAGTATATACGTTTCTGTTACCAGAAAGATGGCCCGGTCACCACAGCACAGTCGGCAGCTCAATGTTCTTTTTTTTATTTTTTAAATTAAATTTTTTTTATCACAATGGGCATTCAATATTATTTTAGTTTTGTAACACGTAGTGGTTAGATATTTCTTTATTATTTTTAAATTTTTTTATTGATTTAAGAGAGAAAAGGAGAGGGAGAGAGATAGAACCATCAATGATGAGAGAGAATCATTGACTGGCTGCTTCCTGCCTATCTCCTACTAGAGATTCAGCCAGTAAACCAGGCATGTACCCTAGACCAGAATTGAACCTGGGACCCTTCAGTCTGCAGACTGACACTGTATTGACTGAGCCAACCAGCTAGGGCACAGTGGTTAGACATTGATATTGTTGTAAACCAAGTTAGCGAGAGTAAGACCACCGACTCCAATGAGGTCCTAAGCAGCAAGCGAGAATTTATTGAGCTGGCCAGGGCCTTCCCAGGCACTTCCTTGCGGGGAAGTCTTGCCTGCAAAAGCCCCGACCTTGGTGCTAAGCAAGCTTTTATTCATTGGAACCACAAAGGACACCTTGTTCTTCAGCAGAACTGAAGTCTATGCCTTGGAGATTGCAAGTTTCTGCAGAAAAGGCAATAATCCTTATCTAATAGTTTGCAACACTTATTCTAACTGACGCTCCCTGCCATGGGGCAGAGGAAAGTTTTCTCTTCTTTAACTCTCTTGTGTCCTTGTTTCTGTCTGCAAGGGGTTAGAGCCATCACAACATAACCTGAGACCCTTCACTCCAAGGCTGATGCTCTATCTTCTGAGCTAAACTGACTAGGATGCAACTATTTTTAATGAAGAATTGCTCCTTCCAGGAATGCCATGTGTAATTATTTAATCACACATGTAAATAAATGTATCCTCAGGTTTAATAACTGGGTCATGATGAAAAACATTTATTTTGTGAATACTTCCAATGGTCAAAATATATCTTTAATATTATCATGATTTCCTAATATTTTTAAGACTTTTATAATTTGTTGGAGAAATATATGCTCACTTTTAAAATATTTATTAATCATATTATTACAGTTTTCCTCTATTTCCCCCCATAGCTCCCCTCTGCCCAGTTTTCACCCCATCCTCTTCCCTTACCCCCCTCCTGTCCTCCTCCATAGGTGTACGATTTTTTGTCCAGTTTCTCCCCGTACCTGCAATAACCCTTTCCCCCTGAGAATTGTCAGACCACTCCCTTTCTATGCCCCTGATTCTATTCTATTCACTATTTTATTCTGTTCATCAGATTTTATATTCACTTGATTTTTAGGTTCACTTGTTGATAGAGATGTATTTGTTGTTCATAATTTTTATCTTTACTTTTTCTTCTTCCTCTTCTCAGAGGATACCTTTCAGCATTTCATATAATACTGGTTGGGTGGTGATGAACTCCTTTAGCTTTATTTTTGTCTGTGAAGCTCTTTATCCCACCCTCAATTCTGAACGATAGCTTTGCTGGATAAAGTAATCTTGGTTGTAGGTTCTTGCTATTCACCACTTTCAATATTTTTTGCCACTCCCTTCTGGCCTGCAAAGTTTCTGTTGAGAAATCAGCTGAAGGTCGTATGGGTTCCCCCTTGTAGGTAACTGACTGCTTTGCTCTTGCAGCTTTTAAGATTCTCTCTTTGTCTTTTTTCCTTGGCATTTTAATCATGATGTGTCTTGGTGTGGTCCTCCTTGGATTTTTTTTTTGTTTGGGGTTCTCTGTGGTTCCTGGACTTGTAAGTCCATTTCTTTCACCAAGTAGGGGAAGTTTTCTGTCATTATTTCTTCAAATAAATTTTCAATATCTTGCTCTCTCTCTTTTTCTGGCACCCCTATTATTCTGATGTTGGTATGCTTAACGTTGCCCCAGAGATTCCTTACACTATCTTCATATTTTTGGCTTCTTTTTGCTTTTCTGGCTGGGTGTTTTTTGCTTCTCCATATCTCATATTTTTAACTTGATTCTTGCGATCCTGTAGTCTGCTCTTGGATCTCTGTATGTTATTCTTTATTTCAGTCAGAGTATGCTTAATTTCCAGCTAGTCCTTTTTCATATCCTTGAGGGTCTCACTAAATTTATCAGCACACTCTAGAATATTCTTGAAAAACTTATAACTAGAATATTCTTGAAAAACCTTATAATCTTGGTTTAGAACTCTATATCTAATCGTTTGTTTTCCTCCATTTCTGTCATTTGTGATCTGTTTCTTTGTCTCCACATTTTGGCTTCTTCCCTGCATTGATAGAGTGGCTTTCTGTGCTAGGTGTCCTACAGAGATCAGTGGCTCAGTTTCCTCAATTACCTGAGGTGAATACTCTTGGTGCTTTGTCTGTTTTGTGCACAGTCTTGTTGCAGCTAAGACTTGATTGCTATTAGTATCACTGAGAGGAATTGACCTCCAGGCCACCTGGCTGTGAGAATCAGCTATGTCTATGGTGAGAGAACTTCTATGCTGGAGACACCTTTATGGGGCAAGACTCGCTTCAGTGGTGCTTTGGTGCTCACTGAGTCTGCCCCCTGAGTGTGTCCCTTATGGATTTGAGTAGTTGTAGACTAGGTGGTCCTGCTCTGACCACTGGGTTCACTGTCTCTGGAACTCTAAGGAGATGCTATTTTAGCTTCTGCCTGGGGCTTCCCAGCCTGTTATATGCAAAAGCCTCTGTGTGCAGCTTGGGTGGGGCGGGGTCTTGGGGAATCTACAGAGCGGATCAAACAGCTATGGCTGATTCTCAGTTCTGCCCTAAGAGGCACCGGGTCTCTACCCATCGGCTTGGCCAAGAGAAAGCTGTTCTGAAGATTATCCTGGTGCCAGATGGTGCCAGACGGTACCAGACAGTCCAGCTCCTCCCCGTATGCATCTGAATCCCCAGATACTCATGCGGAACTGGAGATCAGAGGTGTTGGGAGCTTGTGCCTCCCTCTGGTATGTCATGCTGCCAGCCCTTTCTGTGATCCTCCTTCGTGTGTGCTTCATACCTCTGCACTTTACTTCCACACCTCCTCTTTCTAGTTGTAGAATTTCCACTAAGCCAGCCTTCCTGTGGGTCTGGGTGGTGTCCGTTTTTTTCTTTTCGTTGTGGTTTTGACGTGGTTGTGAGAGGGAGTAATTTCCAGTGTTTCCCTATGCCGCCATCTTGGTTTTGCTATGATCACTTTTTATGTGTAAAATGTTTCTGTTGATACTATGGATTTAAGTTCTATGTAATGAGTTTGCTATAATTCGTACTGTAAATCTATTTTAGTGAATGGAAGATTTTTCATGTTTCCTCTTTAATAATCTTTGGCAGAAGTAATAGTGATTATTACAGTTTCAGAAAATAAAAGAAACAGGACACAAAAACTTATTTCAGTTCTCCTCTCACAAAGATAGCCCATAGAATATTTGAAGTATATTTCTTATTTTTATATCTGCAAAAGATTTAAAAAGTATAATTGTTTATATATTGCTTAGCATGTGAAGGTTGAAGGAGAATGAATGATGCTTCAGAGGGCTGTTATTAATCATAAGGAGGCTAAGTATCTTTGATAATAAAAGTGTAATATGCTAATTAGACTGGATGTCCTTCTGGATAAAGCTGCAGCAGGGGCTGAGGCAGATGAGGCAGAGGCAGCAGAAGCCCCCAGCAACCGCTGCAGCAAAAGCCAAGCCCCTTGCATGAATTTCATGCATCAGGCGTCTAGTATATAAATAATCTGAATGAGCAAGGCAGGTATGCAGAAAAATAACAAAATCTTATGTATTTTTCTGATTGGGAAATTATATCATCTCTTCATGTGGCTCAGCTTTGTTGGTGTTATATTTTCATGAAGATAATCCACTAATATTCCTAGGCAATTTAGAATTCATGGGTTTCAAATATACAAAACAGAACTTGACCAGATACTTGTGGTGATATCATGTTAAGAAAGATGCTGATACTATATACTATTTTTACGTTTTTTATTAATACAGATTATTAGGTAATAAAAAGACCAGAATATATTGTTTTATTTGACAGTCCTCATTCATACATCTTCTCCATGCATCAGGCTTGAAATAAAATACTGTTTGCCTCTAATATGGTAGGAATCACGTCATCAAAGAAACTTATGATTCTGCCTCTGTATTTAGTTTTGATTCATATGGTGCTAAGGCTAGGGGGCAATGGGTCCTTCTCAAGGGTAAATCACACTATGAAACCCTGATATCCAGAGTTTTACCCTGTTCTTATTACATTGAGTTTTCTTGTATCACCTTTAACAAATTTATCTTTATTGTTGAAAGTCTTACAGATATATCATCTTGAAGTCTTCCCAAACATACTATTCACCAAATAATAGCAAGCATTTAATTTTATCACAATTTACATAATTAACTAGTGGCCCAGTGCACAAAATTTGCGCACTTTGGGGGAGAGGGGGTCCATCAGCCCGGCCTGTGCCCTCTTGCAGTCTGGGACCCCTTGGGCATTGTCCGCATGCTGACTTGCCTGGCGAGCCTGGGTGAGGGGCTGATGGCCATTTCAGGCTGCCCACAGCCCCTTCAGTATTCGGGACCCTACTGCGGTGCCTGTCCAGCCTGGATGAGGGGCAGAGGGCCTTTCTAGGCTTCCTGTAGCCTCTTCAGGGTTTGGGTCCCTACTGGGGTGCCTGGCCAGCCTGGGTGAGGGGCAGAGGGCCCTTTCAGGCTGCCCAGAGCCCCTTCAGGGTTCGGGTCCCTACTGGGGTGCCTGGCCAGCCTGGGTGAGGGGCAGAGGGCCCTTTCAGGCTGCCCAGAGCCCCTTCAGGGTTCGGGTCCCTACTGGGTGCCTGGGCAGCCTGGGTGAGGGGCAAAGGGTCATTTTATACTACTCATAGTCCCTTCAGTGTTTGGGTTTCTACTAGGGTGCCAGCTGGAAGTAGGTATCTGGGATTTATTTAACTTCTATAATTAAAACTTTGTTGATTTGTTCCCCCACTCAAAGCCTAGGTTGCCCCTGGCAACCTAAGGTCCCAGTCCCTCAGTTGTCTGGGGTTTGTTTATCTTTTATAATTGAAACTTTGTAGCCTGGAATAGAGCTCAAGGCCTGCAGGGCCATGGTTTCCTCCATTGCCCAGGGCAACTCCAGTTCCATGGTCACTGCCATCTTAGTTGAGTTAATTTGCATACTTTCTCTTGATTGGATGGTGCGTGTAGCTTGTGGGTGAAATGGAGTGAGGGTTAATTTGCATATAACTCTTTTATTAGATTAGATTCTTCCTCTTTTGCCCATTGTTATAGATTGAATGTATATATGTCCCCTCTTCCCCACATTTATGATTTTAATTATTTATAATATGGCAGTATTTGTCGATGGGGCCCTTGGGAGGTGATTAGGTCATGAAAGTTGAATCCTCATAAATGGAATTAGTGTCTTTATAAAAGAGACCCCAGGGAGCTCACCTGCCCCTTATGTTAGGTGAGGACATAGTGAAAACATGGCTGTCTGTGAACTAGCAAGCAGTCCATCACCACACACTAAATCTGCCAGCGCCTTGATTGTGGTCTTCCCAGCTGCTAGAGTTGTGAGACAAATATTTGATATTTACAACTTATTCTGTGATATTCTATTACAGTAGCCCAAATGGACTAAGACAGAAATTTAACTAATTGTAAAACAAACAAAAAAAATCCTAAAGAAAACAACAACAACAACAACAAAAAGACATCCCTCCTATCTTTTAAATCTCTATTTGCAGAAGCCTGGGAGCCCTTCCAGCTGCCATGTCTCCTGGACAAAAGCCAATGCCACATGCTTGAAAAAAATTTTTATGGGCAATTTTATTTTTTTATTGCAAAAAGTATTACAAACATTAATACATATATCTCTTTTGTTCCCCTGCCCTTCCCAGCCTCCTCTACCCCTCAGTGTTTTGTGTCCATTAGTTATGCTTAAATACATGCATAAAAGTCCTTTGGTTGATCTATTATGCTGCTGCCCAACCCTCCCTGTCCTTGTTGCTGTAATTTGACAGTCTGTTTGATGCTGGTCTTCCTCTGTATCTATTTTTGTTCACCAGTTTATAATGGTTATTATTATCCCTAGATGAGTGAGGACATGTGGTATTTTTCTTTCATTGACTGGCTTATTTCACTTAGCATTACGCTCTCCAGTTCCATCCATGCTGCTGCAAATGCTAAGAACTCCTTCCTTTTTACAGCAGCATAGTATTCCATGGTGTAGATGCACCACAGTTTTTTATTTATTTTTATTTTTTTATTATACATATAAATATATATATTTATTATTACATAAAGTTTTACAAAGATTAGTACATATATCTCTTTTTCCCCCTGTCCTTCCCTCAGCCTCCCCTACCCCCCAGTGTTTTGTGTCCATTGGTTATGCTTAAATGCGTGCACCAAAGTCCCTTGGCTGATCTGTTACCCCCACCCCCCAATGTTCCTGTCCTTGTTGCTGTAATTTGACAGTCTGTTTGATGCTGCTCTGCCTCTGTATCCATTTTTGTTCACCAGTTTATAATGGTTATTATTATCCATAGATGAATGAGGACATGTGGTATTTTTCTTTCATTGACTGGCTTATTTCACTTAGCATTATGTTCTCCAGCTCCATCCATATGCCTGCAAATGCTAAGAACTCCTTCCTTTTTATAGCAGCATAATATTCCATTGTGTAGATGTACCAAAGTTTTCTAATCCATTCATCTGCTGATGGGCACTTAGGCTGTTTCCAAATTTTAGCTATGGTAAAGTGTGCTGCTATGAACATAGGGATGCATATGTCCTTTCTGATTGGTGTTTCTGGTTTCTTGGGATATATTCCCAGAAGTGGGATCGCAGGGTCAAAAGGGAGTTCAAGTTTTAATTTTTTGAGGAGACTCCATATGGTTTTCCACAGTGGCTGCACCAGTCTGCATTCCCACCAGCAGTGCACGAGTGTTCCTTTTTCTCCGCATCCTCTCCAGCACTTGTCATTTGTTGATTTGTTGATGATAGCCATTCTGACAGGTATGAGATGGTACCTCATTGTTGTTTTGATTTGCATCTCTCGGATGATTAGTGACTTTGAGCATGTTTTCATATGTCTCTTGGCTTTCTGAATGTCCTCTTTTGAAAAGTGTCTATTAAGGTCCTTTGCCCATTTTTTGATTGGATTGTTTATCTTCTTTTTTTAACTTGTATGAGTTCCCTATAAATGTTGGAGATTAAACCTTTATCAGTGATAACATTGGCAAATATGTTCTCCCATGTAGTGGGTTTTCTTGTTGTTTTGCTGATGGTTTCTTTTGCTGTGCAGAAGCTTTTTATTTTGATATAGTCCCATTTGTTTATTTTTTCTTTAGTTTCCAATGCCCTAGGAGCTGTATTGGTGAAGAAACCGCTTCAGTATATGTCTGAGATTTTGTTGCCTTTGTTTTCCTCTAGTATTCTTATGGTTTCCTGTTTTACATTTAAGTCCTTTATCCATTTTGAGTTTATTTTTATGTATGGTGTAAGTTGGTGGTCTAGTTTCATTTTTTTTGCATATATCTGTCCAATTTTCCCAGCACCATTTATTGAAGAGACTGTCTTGGTTCCATTGTATGTTCTTGCCTCCAGTTCCATCCATTGTATGAAGAAATTCCTTTGGCACATGTTTGCAATTTCGCTGGCTGTGTATTCCTCTAGTATTTTTTTTAATATATATATATATTTTATTGATTTTTTACAGAGAGGAAGGGAGAGGAATAGAGAATTAGAAACATCGATCAGCTGCCTCCTGCACACCTCCTACTGGGGATGTGCCCGCAACCAAGGTACATGCCCTTGACCAGAATCGAACCTGGGACCCTTCAGTCTGCAGGCCAACGCTCTATCCACTGAGCCAAAGCGGTTAGGGCTCCTCTAGTATTTTTATGGTTTCCCATCTTACGTTTAAGTCCTTTATCCATTTGAGTTTATTTTTGTGTATGGTGTAAGTTGGTGGTCTAGTTTCATTTTTTTGCATGTATCTGCCCAATTTTCCCAACACCATTTATTGAAGAGACTGTCTTGACTCCATTGTACGCTTTTGCCTCCTTTATCAAATATTAATTGGGCACAGTGGTTTGGTCTATTTCTGGATTCTCTATTCTATTCCATTGATCTATGTGTCTGTTCTTGCGCCAGTACCAAGCTTCCAGTAAATAAAAGCCCGGGGCCTGATGGCTTCACAGGGGACTTTTACCAAACATTCAAGGAAGAACTAAAACCTGTCCTCCTGAGACTACTCAAAAAAATTCAGGAGGAAGGAACACTCCCAAACTCATTCTATGAAGCAAGCATTACCCTAATACCAAAACCAGATAGAGATAACACAATGAAAGAGAATTACAGACCAATATCCCTCATGAACATAGATGCCAAAATCCTCAACAAAATCTTAGCAAACTAGATACAGCAGTACATCAGAAAGATCATACACCATGACCAAGTAGGATTTATCTCAGGGATGCAAGGATGGTACAATATCCGCAAATCAATAAACGTGATACATCACATAAACAAACTGAGAGATAAAAACCACATAGTCATATCAATTGATGCAGAAAAAGCATTTGACAAAATCCAACACCCATTTTTGATAAAAACTCTCAGCAAGGTGGGAATAGAAGGATCATACCTCAACATAATAAAAGCCATATATGACAAACCCACAGCCAACTTCATACTCAATGGGCAAAAACTAAAACCATTCCCCTTAGAACAGGAACAAGACAGGGATGTCCACTCTCACCACTCCTGTTCGATATATTATTGGAAGTATTAGCCGTTGCTATTAGACAAGAAGAAGAAATAAAAGGCATTCAAATTGGAAAAGAAGAAGTAAAACTGTCCTTATTTGCAGATGACATGATATTGTACATAGAAAACCCAAAAGACTCTATTAAAAAACTATTAGACTTAATAAATGAATTTCGCAATGTAGCAGGATACAAAATTAATACCAAGAAATCTATGGCATTTCTATATACCA